>AP025385.1:1143590-1235962 GCA_030295005.1 Cephonodes hylas
AAATTGCACTTAAATTGCCAATTGAGTGCAATTATGTTGTAAAGCACACTTTTAATAAGTCCCCCGCTGTTATGTGTGTGCAACAATTAGCCGGTTGACGACTTAATAAACCTCCCCCCCCCCACACCCCCGCCCCTGTCGGTGTGACGTCACGGGGTGCGTGTGCAGTGATTTGTTGCGATGCGCGAGAGTAAATTAAATCATAAATCGGGAGTGACGCGTGCGACGCGCTCGCCCTGCGACATAGAGTAATTACTCGTGTGTTTGTTAGATAGGACACAACATTGTTAATACCTTTTGGTGATTTATTAATTTAATTTTATATTATTATAATACACTCTCGCAGTGGCGGTACTTCCATAGAAGCCCAAAAGCCTGGCTTGCCTTACATGATTCCGAATTTAAAAATGTAAACTAGATTAAACATTAATAAAATACAAATAAAAAAAAAATTCATCCAAAAACACAAAATTACGTAAATTTAATAATTTACGTAATTTTTCCCGCGCCGCCATGCCGCCGCGCACCAAATCCCGGCCCATATAATTTCAAACAAACACAACGCGGGCGCACAAACGTCAATAGTTTAGAGTAAACATCAATACCTACTCACCATAATAATCATTAGAGAGAGATAGGGCGGGCTTTACCGCATGTGTTCCCTCTCGCTTGCACAATGTCAAAATTTCTATTGGATTTTGAAAACTCGACGTAAACAAGATACCGTTATTTTAGCAATTAGTATGGAGACAAAAATCCTGCTTTGCCTCTGAACATCGTCCCGTTGGGAGCGCGGTGTTGCACGCATAGTAAAAAGTAATGTATTATAATAATAAAATTTATTTAGAATAATAAATTTTATTTTATATGTTTATTATTTTATAATATTGCGTGTGATAATTAATTTATTTTAGATGATATTATGGTGAACTTGTACAATTTTTTTTACGTTGGCAATATTAAACGTCGGTAATAAGTAACTTCACAATTTGTCAATATGTCATTGAGCGAATGACAACAACTTTGAATTATATTGGTTTTGTTGTTTACATTTTGAATACTTTAATTATAAATGAGCGTAACGAGTGATGTTGTTCCTTGCGATGGTTTAAAATGTGTGCAAGTTTTACTCTTCGAGGATAAGGTAAGTTCATTAAATTATACCGAGAAAAAACAGCTTGTTAGTAGTTCAAAACCTACACTGGACTTGAGTATTTTGCAAATTAATAAAAGTCATAAAAGAACCTTTAATAGATCCGTGTATCAAACTAATTGGATTGTCGGATGTTCCCATACAAATAGGCTATATTGCTGGTGTTGTATATATTTTTTTAATGATAAAAATGTTCGGAATTCTAGCGGATACAACGATTTAAATAATATTTATGATGCTTGTAAAAGGCATTCAAATTCACAAAAGCACTTGAACGCGTTAATTTCTTTTCATAATTTTGGTAAACAGTGCTTTGAAACATCCATTTCTCGACAATTATCTGACGAAATTACAAAACATAACACTCGCGTTGATCATAATCGTAATGTTTTTCAAAGATAATTAGATATTATTTGTCATTTAGCTCAACAAGAACTGCCTTTCAGAGGACATAATGAATCTAAATTGTCATTAAATAAAGGAAATTTCCTAGAACTCGTGTCTTTACTTTCTAAATACGATAGCATATTAGAAAAACATATGCAACAACAGCATGGCGTCAAAGGAGGGCCGAGTTATTTGTCCAATAAAATACAAAATGATATAATTTATTCCGTGGTTGATGTTTTAAGATCGCGTATAGAATTTGAAATTAACACGACACAATTTATATCAATAATTATTATTGATGAAACTCCCGATATTAGTAATAAGTATAGAACCGTTGTGCATAATATTAAGATATTATTTTGGCAATAATATTCGAGATTGTTTCTAGGATTTTTCCTAGGAATAGTAATGTCTCTGAAAGTCGTACATCAGAGACATTGAGTAAAATTATTTTAGATTTTTTATAAAAACATGACTGTATCGCAAAATTAGTAGCACAAAGCTACGACCAAACATTATTTTTATTTTAAAATAGAAATTAGTTTATCATATTATGTTCAACTTTTATTTAGGACTAGCTGACCCGGCAGACTTTGTACTGCCAAAACGATAAATAAAAGACCTAAACTTTTGTATAAAATGATTTTAAAACAAACACATCGAATCCGTCTATAATATAAAAATGAATTGCTGTTCGTTAGTTTCACTTAAACTCGAGAACGGCAGGACCGATTTGGCTAATTTTAGTCTTGAAATATTCGTTGAAGTCCAGGGAAGGTTTAAAAGGTGATAGAATATGGAAAAATTGCGGGCAATATGAAAAAAACAGGAATTTCATTTTCCCATATAAACTGTCCTATGTAATGTCCTGTCAAACGTTAAATATTTATCCCTTCAATGCGGGTTATTGTTCCCTCAAATTAAAGAACGGATTTAAATAAAGGTTTCGAATCGACAACATATATCTACAATAGTCGAATAATTGCATATTTTTACATTTTAAAAATTAAGAATAGTGTCACTGATTAATAGGGATTGACATATTTGTTGGTTGTCAAATATTGATGTCAGCGTTCAGAACTATTTGTTGTGTAAAATATAAAAAGCCTAAATATTATTATCTCCTTAGATGTGCCTGGTTTACAATTTACAACTGAGGGCTCAGTAATTAGACCAAGGCTGAAGCCTTTATAAATGGTAAAAAGCCAAATATAATTATAGTAGAATGAAACGCATTGGAAAAGGAAGAGAATATGTATTACAAAAATGGATAAATCAATTTGTACAATCTGTTTATATAAAAATGAACAATGTTCCTCTCTGTGTCTGTATTTCTTTTATAGAATCGTAAACAATACATTTGATCATGTGATAATCTTTATTATGAAGGTTTCTGAGTTGGTACGACCAACTTTCGACAGGTGGCGCAACCATCATTCAAACTCCTCTTAAACGACTGGACCGATTGGGATGAAAATTTCTATGTATATATCAATGGGTCCCTAGATGATTTCAAAACACAATTGGATCCGCTAAAATACATTTGCAAAAATTGATGGTCTGCATCAGGTAGCGGTAACAGTGTTCCTAGTAAATGATAAATTTGTCCTTGTATCTGTAATTTTTTAAAATTTTGTTCACTAATTATATCGGATGTAAATATTATAGTACAAACTTGAATATAAAAAAAAATCTGGTATAATACCATGAAAGTGGGCATAAAATTGTCCTGTATAATATTTGTAGCGCCAAATGATGTCATCTGGATACAGCTGTTATATTTCTGAATGTTGGCCAAGAAATGCTTAGAATTATTTCCAATCCCAGAAACTAAAGAGCGTAAAGGATCTGGTGGTGGGACCAATTGTGGCAATTTTACTTTGCCACCAGCACAACATAATCCAGTAGATTCACCAGTGTATTTTAATGCCTTACAATATTTACAAATTATTTTCATTTCCCCAATTGTTACCGATTTTTCGGCACAATAATCAATTGCCGTATCATAGTGGAACGCAGCTCGTTCAAGAATGACAGGAGCATTACGTCTTCGGATTCGCTCAATTTCATTATGTCGAGCTTGCTGTTAATGTGTTTGATGTGCACGAACTCGTTGCATTCTTAGCCTGTCTACTACATTGTCACTCACTAAAGAACGCAATTCTGACATAGCAATACGACTATTTTCTTGATCCCCCTCTCTCTGGTCATCAGTGCGGTTAGCACGTGAGGTAGCTCTTCGTACATTTGATTGACTGCGACGACCTAAGTCAGGTCGTCTTCTCCTCGGCATCGTAAATTGTAAAGCACAAAGTCACTACCACAAAGGATTACCAAAGTAAAGAAAGTTCTCGCGCACGTAGCCACAAAGATAGAAGGATGCACTCACAGATATCGTAACACAATATCGTTATATTTTTTCCGTATTCTGAAGTGCGACAGGATGGATTGACATAATATTATATTTTGGTTCTCAAATCTATTGTCAAATATAAAAAAGGTAAAATACAAAAAAATAAAAATGTAATCTGACAGATCAACAACTGAAGTTAGTTGTTACGGAACGCGATATAAGATTCTCCAAAGCGCCCGCGAATTTGAACTTTATGCAGCGGTAATAAATTACAAATTGACTCTCGATATTATTTAGAAAACATTTGTATGGGAAATAGAAAACGGCTGTTTTGAGGGATTTCCCGGCAATTATTTGATTTTTTTTCACCTTTTAAACCTTCCCTGGACTTCAACGAATATTTCAAGACTAAAATTAGCCAAATCGGTCCAGCCGTTCTCGAGTTTTAGCGAGACTAACGAACAGCAATTCATTTTTATATATATAGATGTACGCACAAAACCAGCTCAAGAAACAGTGTTCCTTCAATTCATTCGCTCAAGAAACCATAAAAAACGGCTTTTCTCAAAGCCACAAATATTTCCTATAATACTATCAACGAGTTTTGAAAAAAAACATCGAGGTACCACCAATACGATAACTAAATTACGGTTGCTCATATCGTGAATGTAATTGTAACCAGCAGACCAGCAGTAGGTAAAATTACAATAATAAAAAAAAATGGGCTTGCCCTAGCTTGAGACCCTAGGCACGCCACTGCACTCTCGCTATTAGAATTGGTAAATCAATGCTCATTTTTAACGTGAGCTTTAGCCACTATTATCATCAACAGGTGATAAACGTCCCACTGCTTGGCAAGGTGTTTTATACAACTGAGAAAGGTCAGACCTTAGTCAACGATGACGACCTAGTGCGGATTGGGGGTCATTCAGTCATGAGTAAGTACTTATGAGAATCTTTTATATATAGAAAGAGTATAAGTCGATCATGTATTTAAAATCTATATTTTATTTTAAAGAAAAGAATATTTACTCTCTAAACTTTTATTTCAGATACACTAATACGTAACTTTTTTGCAGTATTTAGTGTATCCAAATAATAAAAATATCAACAAACTACCATAGTCAAAATGCCATTTCCTATTTACCAAAAAAAAACCACCTAATCTTGTATTATCAAATAAATTATACTTGTTAAACAGTTCGTAAACAAATAAAAAATGTGTCGGTTCTGCACGTATCGCTTAGTTATTGTCTATCTCCCACGCGTGTGGAAGTGAGCATCGTGTGTGTCGCGTGGCGGCCGCGTGGCGCGCGCCACTTCCGCGCTAATTGGCGCCCCCGTGCACCGCCCTCTGGCGGCGCGCTCAGGAACACACCGGGGTACAGCGCGCAACAAGGCACGATGATTGGACCGATCATGGTTTATTAGACGATGATATCTTTCTTTGACTACTAATTTTTTAGCAGAAAAAACTGTTGTTTGTAAGTAAATAAATAAAACTCATTACGTGCCTTTTCCCAAAATCTTGCAGTAATTTGATTTATTTGAAGATAAAATTATCAAAAATTATCTTAGACACCTAAATACTCTTTAAAATTGAAGACAGCTTTTAACATATCTTGTGAAATCTGAATGTAATCAAGTTCATGAACGGCAGGAATCAATTACCATCAGATCAGCCCATTGCTCTTTTGTAAAAATAAAACCATTTGTTAAAATTTATCTGAAAACTCCACAAGCATAATAATCCAATGCTGTCCAAATAGAAAGTCGATTGGTTAGTAGTGACTATTTAGAAATTATTTGAAGTAAAATCTTATTGTCAGCTTTCCTGGTTGGGATAGTCACGATATTTACCAATTCTTGTAAGTAAGTGATAATACACTGTGAAAACATATAAGTTATAACCATAAAAAAATCAAAGGTATGTTTCTAGATTTTAAATCTGCGACCACCAATCTAAAAGTCTCGCAAAAATGATTAGACAGATCCCAGGACATATAAAGATGACATGATTAATTTATCTATGTCCGGCAGCGTGTGCGAAGGCTATAGCCCGGGGCGGGCGGGGGTGGGGGGGGGAGTTGGGGAAATAGTTAATTTGTCCTTATTGTGTTGGTTTAACCGCGCCGCCTGCAGCCACGGCTAGTGAGCGGTTGTAACTACATAGATCTGATGCCATATTAAATTATATTTTTATTGTCTGGTTGAGTAAAAGCTTGATACTTGATAAGTGCAGTGCAAGTAGAGGATTGACTGTCAACTAGTCATCTTCATCAGTAATTTATATACACGTCCTCGTACTGGTTGCGGCGAGTCTTCTTTCGATTTGGCAGGGGTTAGGCCGTAATCCACCAAGTTGAGATCATTATAGCTACTCTTGTTTTCGTAATATTGGCTTATCTAAATGTACCTGCTACTTCTTTTCGAAAGTTGGTTTCTAGCCAAGTGCGGAAACAGACTTTCAATCTCATTCATTTTATCTTTACCACGGCAATAGTAAAGTACAGAGACGGACTTATTTTTAACGCAGTCGAAGCTAAGTACCTACAGCAAGACTCTTCCACTAAAATAATGGTAATTTTTCCATGAAAATTAAGCTATTTCCCAATGTGTCATTTTGCGTTTATTTGATCACAATTCTGAACGATATCTTCGCCCTTACAGTCAAATCCAAATTAAAAAGAAAAATATCACAATGAAACGATTCTCCCCCGACTAAATATCGATAATAAGCAATCCTTTGCGGCTCGTTTGATCAATTAATTGGGCGGCACGCGCCGGCGCTCGTGTGTGTGTGTGTGCGTGTGCGTGTGTATGTGTGCCATCGATCACACACACACCGCGTCCGTAATTGACACATGTCAATGGTGACGTTTATAGAGAGACCGCGTGAGAAACAAGCATTGTCAACAAATGGATTTGTCGCCGTCATATTGATAGGAATGCGTGATGACGTGGTCTTTTATTTGCCGTTTAGAGTTTACCAAACCGCATGAGGCGGGATTTAGACCTCAGTGAGAGAACTGAACTATGAAAAATATTAAATCATGGGGTTATGAATCAAAGTCTTTTTAAAGATTTATATAGCGCTTTAACAGATAATAGACAATAAACATTACAATGACATGATAGGTGATAGAGCCCAAATTTTTTTTTTTTTTTTAATATGTACTATCAGTTTCCGTTTTACATTACGAACAGCTATCGCATACTTGATTGTGACAATAACTGAAAACTATGTGAATTAAAAAAACAAATAGGTTTTCTACAATACATGAACCTTATCATTTATCGTCAATCTAAACCAGCACATCAGCGAAACCAATCTGCATTAATTCAGCACACATCGGCTTAGCAACAAGTGCTAGTCGTTGTTACATATATGTAGAGACATGCAGGTCGTGTGTTTGTGTCGTGAGTAGTGTTGGCACTAGCGCCGTACTATGCGTCACTCAACATATTGTCAAATGGTTTTATTATTTTATGCAGTGTAATGTATATAATTCCAGTATTATAGTCTATACTGTGGCTTTAATAATATGAGCTACGGAGTTTTTGTAAATGGCTTGAACACTTTCTGAAGTCACTTTCACTCTAATAGAATGTAAAGAGTTTAAATGATTTTTATATTTCAAAGTGTCGGGCAGGTCAATTTTATGTGGTGTTTTAGAAATCTTTTTTCTATATTATAATACATAAATTACACATTCACGCACGTACATATGTAGGTCGGTAAGGAGTAGGTAGAGATGTTTCCACAGCCACTAACGGTTTTTTTTTCTACTTAACCTTAAAAACTCTTTCTCTAGCCCGAGAATCGAACGCGAGACTTCTCTAACACGTACTGTTCATTATCACTGCACGGGCACAATACCATTCTCTTATGAAATAAGTAAATGTTTGCTTTTATTCTATTGTCTTTATAGTCCATACATAACCCTACCCCAGTATTACCCCAGTAGGCAAAAATACATTGCTACATCAGTCTCACGTATTTCCTTATGCTGCTACAGATTATTTCCTAGTAGAAAAACCCAATTACACTTCTCAACTCAATAATCGAATCCAGGACCTCTAAATCGCACGAAACATACTTGGTACTACCATGAGACTGCGGGACACCCACAAGTCTTTATAGCATTAAATGTAAATAAACTGATATATTTATGTCCCTCGGTTCCCACCGGTCGGCCAACCCTCGGGCCCTTGGGATATCAGGATATACTGGGAGCCTTTATTGTCGCCCGTTGTGTGCCAATAAACATATTATTACTGCACCGGACAATAACACTTGTTGTTGGATTCCGTTTAGTTTTATGGAACATATTGTTGGTCCCACGGCATCAGTTTGCGGCGTTCATAGAGTGGTGTTATGGGTCCAAAGATTAATTTCTTGATGAATGATTCATTTTATAAAAAAATCTGTAATGATTTTTAACAATAGTATAAAATTTAGAAATACACCCAATCAGAGCAAAAATGCTCGTATCTTTGTCGAATGAAATAATATTTATGAAATCGATAAACTGTCTAATGCATAAATTAGATTCAGCCATTTTAAAATTTTGTTTAACACCCTGTTCAGGAGTCATCATTAGAGATCCTGCTAGTAACTCTAACATAGCTCTTTTCCAACATCGTCTATAGCATATATTTTAAAACACCACGACTATAACTAACACCCAGTAATGCACTATTACCTACCCTGCGTATATCCTTACCTTAGATATTTACCATCATAATACTTTACCAGCTAGCCGCTAATCTGTAACCGTGGGGCACCATTACATACTGATGTAGACTGTACAGGCACCACGCCATGTGAGTGGAGCTCGCACAATGCGCGCTAATGAGTGGCGGTGAGACGACCCGGCGCCGTACACCTGTCTAATGTGGTGCTTGTGTATGTGGGGCTATCGGACTAGTTATAAGTTGTGTTTTTTATGTAATGCATTAGTTGTACTTGGTTCAGATCCGATGGTTAGATACAAGTCTTGTGTCGTGGGGATCAGAAACGATGAAAGATTTTTCGGTCTTACAAATACTCAAAATGGACCCAGTATCTGTAGATTACACAAACTTTTGTCTTGGTGCGGAGATCGAATCCGTAGGTTGTCGTAACGATAATAATTTGTGAAAGTACATACTCAATGTTCATATATTTTCACGGTTTTAACTGTAAAGGCTTACGTAAAATTGCATATGTTAATTACGGCAAATTTGCTGATATTGTTCAAAGGTTTACACCATTTTGACCACTCTGGGAAAGAAAATCAATACCCTAAGATTACACTTTGCACGTTTATGATGCATTTTAAGCAGCCAAATTTTTAGGATTAGAACCAGCGACCATCGAGTTCATGTCTCAATCTCGCCTTTAATCGAGGCCATCACGACTTGGCTATGCCTGAGGCCATTTGCCGTACTATAACCTCCATTTACGACTGAGTATTTATGAGTAGCGTTTGTCATTCTCGCGGTAACTGCGCACTAAATGGACCACTCTAATAGGAGAAAATTTCTTCCGTCTTTAGTTTAATTGGCGTTTTTTGTTTTCATCTCCAAGATAGCCGTAATGACTCATTCACCGCTCAATTTGTGACGTTGCAATAATTAGCCCGCAAGGCTGACCTACTCTAACTTCAGGCTTTTACTGACTACACACCTGCGTTTGGCCTCAAATATAATTAGTAGCAGTGTGGTGGACTAAGGCCTATACTCTCTCATTGTCAGAGGAGGTATGTGCCCAACAGTGGGATGAATATTGTACGATGATGATGAAATATAGTAATTCGTTACCAGAAGCAGCCAATCTATAAGTTTTTCGTTTTTAGTTTATTAAGATCAGTAGTTGTACATAGTGACACTTGTACATAATGTACATTATTACATTTGTTATTCGTTATTTCCACGAGGAAATTCTTAGTAGCAGCACGAAGTCTGGAAACCACGATATCCTTAATATATACCTAATGATTTCAAAATGAATAAATAAATACACCCGACAGTCACATACATAGCTCTGACCCCACACTAAGTAACAAGTCCTGTGTCGTGGGTATCAGACACTACGAGAGACTTTTTCGGTTTCACAAACACCCAGACCCGAAACAAATATTTGTGGATCACACAAACATTTGTCTCGGTGCGGGGATCGAACCCGCGGCCTCTCGTTTCACAAGCTGGTGTCTAGCCAACTGCGCCACGAGGGCTGTCAATAAATGCACTTTTGCCTACCTCAGCGGAGAATACAAGCGTGAGGCTGTTTGTTCCTATGTACATTACATTGTTATTATTGTACCAGATTATACGATTCGATATGGTTGACAATGACGATCTATGGTAACCCAAGTGGATTTTTACAAGACTTAATGTGTTGTTGCCACGTGAATCCCCACAATAAGAAGATATGTATAAATGTAAATAGCGCAGTGTGTCAGTGCCCGCCCACACACACACACACACACACACACACGCTCTTGTGTTGTCTTAGTAGCAGATACATGACAATATTATTTAAATAAATAATTAATAAGCAGTGATGGCCTCGAGGTTTGGGCGCGCGGTCGAGAATCTCGGCGGTCGCGGGTTCGAACCCAGGCACGCACCTCTGACTTTTCGAAGCTATGTGTGTATTCAAATTGAATTATCACTTGCTTTAACGGTGAAGGAAAACATCGTGATGAAACCTGCACACCTAAAAAGTTCTTAGGAATTTCTTAGGTGTGTAGTCCGCCAACCCGCACTAGGCCAGCGTGGTGGACTATGGCTTAAACCCTCTCAATGGTAGAGGAGACCCGTGCTCAGCAGTGGGCGTATATAGGTTGATGAAGAAGAAGAAGAAGAAATTATTAATAAAAAAATCATATGATGTTGCGAAAGATTAGTATATTTCACTTTTAATATATTTATATTCACTTTTTGATAATCATTCGGATCACCGCAGCGTACGGACGTGTTTTGTTTTATCAAGTTTGATTTATTCTATTTTGAAGTTTAAATTAAATAAAATCAAAGTGTACGTGGTACCAGGCGACCATAAATCCATTAGCAGTTGACAGTGTATTCAAGTGCAAGTGTGAAAGAGATAACAGGACAAGACTAAGGTATCGTTCAAAGCTACGTTTGATTCGGCATTATCTTTGTGCACATAACTTTGCGCTTGGCCCAAGAACATAACCGCAAGCGTACCCTGTTGATTTCATTCACAATATGCAGCGTACTCCTCCTCCAAAAACCCAGATACAGTCTGACTCAGATTCAAATGCGGTGAGTGAAACGGGTTCAAATGGCGGAAAAGATACTACCTTACGTTTTAAAAGAAAACGCCCTTTGGATGACAGCGTTAATGAAACAATCAACATCATAAAAAAAGAATTGATTGACTTGATAAATGATAAATTTCAAACATTACACGATGAACTTAAAAATATTAAAGAACAAAATTCTGAATTACGCAAATCAGTCGACTTCATTTCGGAAAGTTTTGATGATTTTAAAACAAAAATAAACAAATTAGAAAAGGAAGCGAATTTCAGTAAAAATTATATAAAAGAACTTGAAGGGAGATTGGACCTGATGGAAAAGATCACTAGAAATTCTAGCGTTGAAATCAAGAATATCCCAAAAAAACAAGGAGAAACTAAAATGGATCTTCTGAGGTTAACTAAGTCAATAGGTAAAGCACTTGATATAAACTTGGATGAGACTGAAATTAATGATTCCTACAGAATTAATATCAAATCGATGAGTAATCCACCAGTATTAGTTAAATTCTCATCTACTTTTCGAAAAGAAGAGTTTATTATTAAGGCCAAGAAATTTAGTAAAGATAATCCTGGCAAACTTAACATACAAATGTTGGATCTTGGTTATCCACCAGCACAAATCTATTTATCCGAAAATCTTACAGGAAGAGCTAGAAAACTTTTTATGCTTGCAAGAGACTACGCCAAAAGCAACAAATACGACTACTGCTGGCATTCACATGGGAATATTTTTCTTCGTAAAACGGAAGGAGCCCCCCATATCCTCATTAAGGATGAGAATCATTTGGATCAGTTACAGAATTCAAAATAATACCGAAGATAGAAGATCAGCCATGAACTTTCGTTGTAAAACTAATTTGCTTTTTATGCTTATCTGTATTACTACACTTATTTCACCTCATTTATACTTCATTACACTCTCAATCATATTCATCTTACTCACATATCCATCCACAAATATTGTTTATTACTCACGACGTTTTTGGTGTCTTAATAGTTGCCTACACTACTGCATCTTATGCTTGGACTCATATTTTTATTTGATTTCTATGTTACTGTTTTCTCTTTTGTTTTACTCCCACTGATACCGTGTAGTTTAGTGTCGCCTTACTTCATAATAACTAACCATAATGAATTTAAAGAACATATCTAATGACTTGGATAGTTACCATGTTTCAAAATCGCACTCCTGTAAAGTTGAATGTGTTAACAGTCTTTTAGACTCTGGGGAAAAGAAACTAACTATTATTTGTCAAAACATACGGAGCATAGGTCAAAACCTAACTGAACTAGAAGTTATGCTATCGCGTTTAAATATTGATATGGTCATCATAATTCTAACGGAATGTTCATCATCATCATCATCATATCAGCCATTAGTGGTCCACTGCTGGACATAGGCCTCCCCCAATGACTTCCACCGGGAACGGTCGGAAGCCGCCTGCAGCCAGCGACGTCCCGCGACCTTGACAAGGTTAACGGAATGTTGGTTGACCAAAATTGATGACATGCCAATAATAAAGGGATATACATCATATTATACTAAAAACAATAAATCACAGAATGAAGGTGTTACAGTATTCATAAAAAGTACTATGTCGGCAATAGTTGAGGAGCCCCCTTCTTTTGAGGCAAACTGCCTTGTAATTAAGCTTGGTGTCGATACATCAATTGTCGCAGTCTATCGTCCTCCGTCTTATCGCACCTACGACAATTTCCTAAATACTATGGACAGTATTTTGAGTAGCCTACAAAGATTTTCCAATATTATTGTGACAGGTGATATGAACATAAATATTATTCCAATAAACTCTAATACAAATTGTGACAAATACCTAGACCTAATGGCCTTCCATAACTTAATGTCCGCACATAGTCTACCTACAAGAAAGGACTCTTGTATCGATCACGCCTTTCTCAAAACTAACCTTGAAGCAATCACTTTGGTAATTCATACTACACTAACTGATCATTATACACTTCTGATTTCTCTCCAAAATCATTGTAATCCTGCAGATACAACAAAATTATGTAAAACTATTAATTACTCAAAAGTTGCAAATACTTTAGATACTGAGGTGTTGAGTTCAATACTGCGTGACAACGACGTGAATCGGGCTACCAGCACCTTAGTAAAAGAACTTCAGAGAGCTATTGAATTAAATACGAGCTACAAGAAAAC
This sequence comes from Cephonodes hylas, assembly GCA_030295005.1. Classification (NCBI taxonomy): domain Eukaryota; kingdom Metazoa; phylum Arthropoda; class Insecta; order Lepidoptera; family Sphingidae; genus Cephonodes; species Cephonodes hylas. The sequence continues at coordinate 1,156,943 of AP025385.1, forward strand.
CCCCTGTCGCAAGAGAATAAAAGTCCCTTGGCTCACACCAGGTCTACTGAGATGTATCAGGCATAGGGATAAACTTCATGGTGACCTGAAAAAGGATCCCTTCAATCCAAACCTAAGAGTTACTTATAAGAGGTATAGAAACTTTTGTAAACAGTTATTAAAAACCGTAAAACAAAACTACGATAAATGTAAAATAAATGAAGCTACGAGTAGAAATGATAGTAAACGTACTTGGCAAATTATTAAAACTATTGCGAAGTTAAGTAATAAAAACGTACATAACAATAATCATCTATTAAAGTTAAAATCAACTTCTTCTCAATCTATTGATCACATCAACTCTTATTTTGCAAATATCGGTAAAGTCCTCGCTAACGACATCTTAATCACTCATAAGGGAAACCGCATGCCTAGTGAGTCGAATGTAAATTATGTATCACAATCTTTGGTCTTATTACCAACGGACTCGTCTGAAATAAACACAATAATAAATAACCTGCGAACTGAATCTGCACCAGGTTTCGATGAAATTCCAGCTCAGGTTATTAAAATGACGAAACAGTTGATTACTCCTTCTATCGTTCATATATGTAATTTAAGCCTTCAGAATGGTATTTTTCCGGATCTTTTTAAAAATGCTATAATAAAACCGATTTATAAAGGAGGAGATCCAGAAAATATCACCAATTATCGTCCCATATCTATATTACCAATTTTATCTAAGATTTTGGAACGTCTTCTATCTAATCGCTTGAATTCTTTTATGACAAAGTTTAGTCTATTTTCAGAAAATCAATATGGATTTATAAGTAATAAATCAACCGAAGATGCAGTCTTGACACTAACGGACTATGTAACTCGCCATGTCGATAAAAACAATAAATGCATTGGCATTTTTCTAGATCTTGCAAAGGCCTTCGATACTGTGTCTATCCCAATTCTGCTTCGTAAGATGGAAAATCTCGGTATAAGAGGTACTCCGTTGGATCTCTTTAAAAGTTATCTTTCAAATAGAACGCAACAAGTTAAAATTGGAAGTCTAACAAGTAGCAAAGCTGTCGTAAGTTACGGTGTTCCCCAAGGAAGCATTTTGGGACCTACCTTGTTCCTTTTTTACATCAATGACCTTTGCAACCTTAAGATAAAAGGATGTAAAATTGTAGTATACGCCGATGATACTGCTTTAGTATTCAGTAGTCCAACATGGAAGGAAACCTCTTATTTAGCAGAAGTGGGATTAGAAGAGGTAATGTCGTGGCTTAGAAGAAACTTGCTAACATTAAACATATCCAAAACTAAATATGTTGTTTTTGGCAAATCTCGGTCGAACCGTAATGTATTAAATAATATACACATTAAGGCTCACTCCTGTGGTTCACAATCACCAAGGGATTGTATGTGTACCCCATTAGATAGGGTAGATTTCATTAAATACCTTGGGGTATTAGTGGACTCTCACTTTAGTTGGCGAGAACACGTGAACAATTTAAAATCGAAAATAAGAAGATTATTACCCATTTTTAGGCGTCTCAGACATTTGCCTCTATCTTTGCTGAAGACCATATATTATGCCTTATGCCAATCCTTGCTGTCTTATTGTATAACAATTTGGGGTGGAACTTGCAAGACTTACATGCTAGGAATCGAAAGATCTCAACGAGCGTTAATAAAAGTAATGCTGTCTAAGCCTTTCAGGTTTCCCACTTTTCAGCTCTTCTCTTCCATCAAAGTGCTTACGGTTCGCCAATTGTTTATAATGAGTGCAGTTCTTGGAACGCATACAAGCACGAGTTTCAATAAAACGGTCTTACTTAATACACGAAGGAAAGATAGAATTATTCTGCCTCCCAGATTGACTTCTTCTTATGCTCGCAGACAAGTTTGTTATTTAGGCCCTCATCTTTATAAAGTCATAAGCAAGAAAGTAGTTTTGTATACATTGATAGCCCATAAGTGTAAGCGAGTTGTTGTGGATTTTCTAACCTCAATGAATTATGACGAAACTGAAAAGCTACTAATGATTGATTCATAAATCTGACACTCTAAACGTATTTGTCGTGAGTATTCACTCATTCATTCACACAAACACACATCCACATAAACATAAACACACACACTCTCACTCACACCCACACACACTGTCAAGCTCCTATAGTAATAAATTTATTTACAATAACATTAATAATATTCTTTGTTTGTACATACATAATTAATATTTCTTTAGCTTTTGTTACTTTATATATAAAAGGGTAGATAATAGTATATCTCAACATAACATAAATTTATTTTTTAACATTTAAATTAATTAAAATAATGTTTTATAACACGCTTCAGTTTGTGCACTTGGACCACACATAGTTTTTTCGCTACCTACAAAAATTGACGTTTCGTTAACCCTGGTTACCCACAAATTAATGTCATCTGTTTCTAAAGATTTGTGTGCCGTTCTTGCTTTATATAATTTGTATTTTGTTTGTAAGTTGAAAGAATTAGGGTTTTAGCAGTAGTAACACGGGTTTAGTACCTAGTACTACTGCTAAAGATTGCAATTTAAGTGAAGTGTTTAGTTTAATTTGTTGTGTAATAGTTTAAGTTGTTGTATAGTTTTAGTTGTTGTATAAAATAAATAAATAAATAAATAAAAATAAATAAATTCAAGTCTTCGTAACAGTAAGATGTAGTAAATGATTTATCAACAACTCGAAGTTTATAAACTCGGTGGGAAAAACTTGCTGTAGTATTACCTAATGTAATCTCGGCCTGAACATTGATCCTAGTACCTCTACATCGCAATAAATACACACATCAAGGAGACACTAATTAACAAAATGCACACCAATTTAATGTAGCATCATCAAGCCAAGTACGTTCCACTCCTAGGCACTGGCCTCCTCTACAGCTTATAAGGGTAAAGCCTTAGTCCACTTTTAAGAAATTTCTAAGACCTTTTTTAGGTGTACAGGTTGTGTCACGACATTTTCTTTCACCATTAAAGCAAGTTATAATTTACACATAATTTCGAAAAGTCAGAAGTATGTGTCTGGGATTTTAACCCGCCACCGCCGAGATTCTCGCCCGGCGCCCCTTAATCTTAAAGTAACTACGCGAAAATTCATTGTGAAAACACATCATCCACGCACATACTATGGACCTGTCTACTTGTATGCAGATCGCCGCGATCGAACCGCAAACAACCCGCCATTAACTTTCGCTCTCACACAAACATTTGCGTCCTTAAATAGCGACAATCTATAAAACTATCCGACGGCCGATACGTCACACATTACCGACATAGCCCTGCAGTTTACATCACCCTTATGTTTTGAGTGATAGAGTTTATTATCCTGTGTTTGGGTGGTATGTGTGTGTGCAGTTCGACAGGTGGTTAAATGTTGGCAGTACTAGGTGGTGCTAATCTGTGAATAGAACTTTGACCCGCTGTGATGAGATCAATCAGTGCGCATGCGTAGAATAGTTCGCGGTACCATGGGTAATGGAGATAATTGTTTGTAAAGTGGACTGGAAGTGTGTGATTTAGAGACATTTATAAAAAGTCTTACGTTGCTGCTGTAGCACCGAATAACTATTATATAATTTATTTCATAATCAGGATATTTTAAATTAGTTTGTATATTTTCATCCTTAAAAATTTTAGCAATAACAATCTACATAATAGGCACTCAAATGACCAAGATTTTAATACATTAGACTTATGCAAACAAGACTGTTCTGTAATATATTTTAAACATCCTAACTAAACTGTAAAAGGCGACACAAAAAAACTACACTAAATGTTGCTCTACATTTAACAAAGTTAGAATGTTGACCTTTGTTCTTAACCCCTTAACCTTTTTAATTTTCTTCTTAACTTTTTGTTATTTTCTTCTTAACCTTTTTAATTTAGGTTAAAAAGCTTTACAAAATTATTACTTCAGGGGACTGCCACATTGGTCCAATCATTAAGTCTTGAGTCAGGCAAGATGTTGGTGGTTGAGTCTGAAAATTGCTGTAAAACGGCAATAGATATACCCCCTATGACATAGTTTACTGCTTGGCAACAAGAGAGCGAAGAAAAGGAAACATAGCTAAAACCCTTATCTATAAATTTAATTTCTGTTTTGAATTATACCTCAGTAAGTCTCGCTATGCATCCGTAATAATACAAATCTTCAAATATACGAACCTCTCTACGAAACCGTGAAAACGTTGAATTTCATCGCTTTTTTTTTACAAAATCGGCAAACACCGTGAACCATGTAATCTATCCACATGAAGTGATTTATCTCCTCGCCCACAGTGTGTACAAGCGAGTACTACTCATCAATAGTAAACACCATCCGCCATACAAAGTGCGAGACAGCGCCGCGACCGACGCATTTAGACGACGCGGGGGGGAGCGCGGGGAGCGGGGGGAGGGGGGGGACGGCTGCAACCAGACTTCATTCCAGGCGAAACTCGCGCCCGCCCAGCACTCACAACGACCTAACTACGCCCACAATACGCAATCAAAAATAGACTCTACCAACACGTCATACAGCTCAATAAAGCGCGTGCGCCGCAAAATGAGTTATTTTTAAATTTACACAGCGCCGTTGAACAAATTTCATTTCAACCACCGAAAGTTTAGAGTACAATATAAATATTGCAGCGGGGGCCCACTGTGTGCACAGTTTAACGTCGTTCCAACGTGCATGCACGGGACTCTCGCGTGACACCGTGTCGCGCCTGCACTCAGCGGCAGGCGCACCGTGTGTGTAGTTGGAAAACTGTGGCATGCTCGCGAGATACAATTTATAATAACAGGCCAGGTGAAAAGAAGTTCCAAAGGTCGTTGGCGAAGTATAATGAGCCGTATTACGACGTGTTAGAGTCAGTTGTGCGCTGACACGTGTTATAAGTGAGGTATTAATAGTAGCGTTGCAGAATGCGCGCGACGACCGTCTTATTTGGTTAGAGAGGCCCGAGTGGCTCGCGGTACGGTGCAGGAGCAACATGCTCGTTTTAATGAATTCTTATGAGAATTAGACAATTTGGAATATAAAAATTATGTGTTGACATTCATTAATTCACGTTTTATTTATATTTAACATCTCAGAGACATCCTTCTGAGACTTGGAAATAAATCGATATAAATTTTTGTGGTTTTTATTAAGGAAATTAAATTAAACTAATTACTAGATATGTAGCGATTTAATTTTACGAGATATTACTACACTGTTGAGCTAAAACATAATGAAGTGTTAAATAGTAACTGGGTTCATCATGCTTTTAATAGTAGATACAGTATGAAGGAAGCATCTTTATAATAAGAAGGATATGTAAGGGACAATAAACTTTGATTTGTCAGCTATTAGTCATAACATTTCCAATCTTCACGCAATATTTCTGTCATGGAAACAGAGTATGAGATGTGGATCAAATAAATTCATTATCATCATCCGTTCATGTTCGGTGCACTGCTGACCAGGGGCCTCCTCTCAACATGAAGAGTTTAGGCTTTTACACCTGAGGATTCCCTAAGAACTTTTATGTATTTTTAAAAAAATCCATAGTAATGTAGAAAGGGTGGATATGATCTAAAAAACACATCCAATAAGAATACTTACATTCTAATTAAAACGCTTGTGAGTTTTCGTTTATAAATCTTTGCTAATCTTTGTCCGGGAAATAAGTAATTATCTTGCCAGACACAGTGATATAAAATCTTACGAATACGAAATTCTATATCCAGATTGTTATAAATAGGAACACTCCCTCTTTTATGGAACCTAAAACAAGCTAGCAAAATCCATACCTACCAACTCTTTTAAGGATACAGCCTCAAGACTGTTATCGCGTCACATATTGTAACATGTTAGCTTTAAAATAATACCTTAATAGTGACGATCCGAAAGAACTTGTAACAGTCTATATGAATAAACATGATTTTGACTGTAACGTTGACATTTCGACCTATGCGCAGAATAAAGTTATATGTGCTTTTGCACAACTTCCCTTTCTCAGCGATATAAACTTAATTGGGCACAAAATTATCAGTAAATTTTTATGTTCTTCAAACAACAACAAAATTTATGATCATTATTACTCCACTAGTGCAATATATAAACAGTTTTAACTCTATTTTAGACATAAAAAGTACTTTAGTGTTAGAGTCATAAGTAACCTTATTCTATGCATAGGTCGATTTAACAACATTTGTCCAACAGCTGCCAGTTATTCTAAGTTGCTCCTGCACCGTACCGCGTGGCTCGGTGCGTGCTCGCACTGTATAAGGAGCGCTCTCACGCCCAACAACACGCCCGCAACATCACTATACACTGGGATACCTACATCATCATCATCATCAGCCCGTATGCGTCCCACTGCTGGGCACAGGCCTGTTTAAAAACTAAGAGATTTAGACTTTAGTCCGCCACGCTGGTCTAATGCGGGTTGACGGACTACACACCTAAGATATCCCTAAGAACTTAGGTGTGCAGATTTCGTCCCGATGTTTTCCTTCACTGTTAATATGGGTAATTATTCTTTGAGAATATAAAAACAGTATTATACAGATAACTACATTCGCAATGTCTTATTTCATTTTTTGTTGTTAGAAAATTCATAGGTAATTTTCTAACACCCCTATTTCTTATACTATGGGTGTTCAGGGGAGGAGTTAAAGCTTTACTCAGTGTCTCTGAAAGCTGTTTCTGTTACTAACATGTTACCTTTCAGTGAGTCATAGTTTATCTGTGCTACAAGTGTAGGTACATTAGTATTTTTCGAAGTCGATTTCTAGTCGGTGAAGAAGCTGTTTGATAAAATTTATACTAAGGAATGTTAGTAGAATTAAGCATTAAATAATATTTAGATTATTCTATTTACTGTAAATTTACTTGACGTTTAAATGTTTTCAGCATCATACGCGTGTGTGTAAATAGAAATAAGAATTCGATAAATAAGTAATTTTAGATCATTCAAATATTATGAGATAGCTAACTTTTAGCCTGGAAACTAGCTATGACAAAAGCATAATAGCCGACAAGTCATGGTTGTAGATTTTTACAGTATTTACTCTTCTACATTATAGTCTAGTTGATAAAACAAATGAGAATCTCAACATATCTATTGTAAGAGAAAACACACAGGAGAGTGTGAATTTTCATTAGAATTGCAAGCAGATATCATTCCATCTATTACGAATGTCCAAATATTTACATCATAAACTAGAGTTATATGTTTTTTCCTTCCTTTCTTCATCGGGCTTCTCATTTCAAGTTTTCATTATAATATGAGTAAGAAGGTAATGCTAATAGAATACAGTAATCCGTAGACCTGCTTACAAGTGTGTACATAATTTTCAACGTTTCTTATTGGAACTAAAAAAGCTCTTGGATAATAATTATCTGACTTGACTTTTTTCTGAAAGCTCAATTTGATGATTGCAGGGTGGTGTTTGTATGTACAAGGATGCGTTAAGCTTTTAATTTTTAATTTGGACGACTCTACCGCATTTTTTACAAACATATTTAAAAACTCCGTAGAAAATTTCAATCTATTTTTTCCAAATTTATCCAACCCGGAACTCGAAAATGGAGTTTTTTAGTTTCAACCCTCATATGTACATGCCTACGTAGCCTGCCTAGTATCGAAGAAGAAACATCGATTTTCCATTTTCTAATTAGACAATCAATTTGTACAACGATAAAAACGCAATTTGTATCATCTTCGCATCACCTTAGCCCAAGTGATAGAATTTCTTATTTAATTAATTTCTTATAATAATATTCTCTTTCTTAGTTCTTAGTATGTATCAGTCCCACGAAATAGGGGGCGAGCCTACTGCCGTTTTTCGGGCAAATTTCTAGCCTCCGTGCTGCTACTGAGAATTACAACAAAACATTGCCCGACTCGGGAATCGAAATCTTTAGATCGTACGGCACATACTAGTACCGCGAGACAACGAGGCAGTCGCAGTCCACCTTTACATTCACTGCATAAACTGTTAATAAAAAAACGAATATCTTTCTGCATGAGTAACTGCCCCGTGGGCGCGACAAGGGCAGGACTCTCAGCCACGGTGCAGGTACGGCGGACTGTCACGTGAGATCAGTTACGCGGCCTCGAGTCAACACATGGAGGGTGGCACTGGTAGTTAAGGGACTGATAAACTGCAGGTTAATGTGATGCAATGTGCTGGCTTGTTGTGTAGAGCAAAAGGAAAATAGATTTGCCAAGGTTTTATATAGAAGATTATGTTTAAAACTTTATCGTTCAATTTCAAGTTTGCAAAAAAAATGATATTAAATAAACATACTTACTTTATGATAATACACTCGTAGATCGTAGGGAATGTTGTCTTATCAGAGTCCAATTGGATTTGTTTAATCAGAATTATGAAAGATTAAAGAGAAAATTTCAAATCTAGCAATCAATCGCCATAAAAGACCCAATACTTGGTAAATGGTATGAATATCCAATTGCCTAAAACATATAACTGCATCTTCAAGCTTACTTTTAGGTTGACAACGAATAGAACTTGTTTATACTTCTGTTCTATTTCCTCAAAAAAGGCTTTGCTACTTTTCATTATTTATCACTGCTCACTTGCTCGGGTATGGCAATATTAATTCTGAAGGTACAAATAGAAATACTCTTTATTATTTCTACCAAAAAGTTACAGTAGAAGCTTAGTAGCAAGGTATTTATTAATTTATATTACGTAACAAACTTACAAGTGTACTGTTCACATCGGTCATACGACATGCGGCATTCGAAGAGCAATAAGTATTTCTTCATTAACTTGCTTTCCCATTTATTCAGTTGCAACTAAATCTACATACAACATTTAATCGTCATCATTATCGTTAACAGCCCATTAGCGTTCCACTACTGAGCACGGGTCTTCTCTACAAGTTTAGAGGGTTTAGGCCACAATCCACCACGCTGGCCTAGTGCGGGTTAGCAGACTACATACCTAAGAAATTTATAAGAATATTTAAGTGTGTAGGATTCATCTCGATGTTTTCCTTCATCGTTAAAGCAAGTGCTAAATCATTGTGAATACACACATAACTTCGAAAAGTCAGAGGTGTATGCCTGGAGTTTCAACCGCCGAGATTCTCGCCTCTGCGCCTAAACCTCGAAGCCATTTAATCCTCAGTTGGAGTTAAACCACAACTAATCGTGTCGAGTACAACTTTACTGTTTGTGTGATGCGCACGCGCACGTTTCACAGCGGTCTCGTGCCAGTCACTCGCCACCCGCCGGCGACGCCGCACGTCTGTATACCACACGACGGCCGCCGCAACACGCCATACAAGGAGCTACTACTGTAGAAGTTTATAGAAAGTGCTGACGAACATATTTGGACCAGCGAACGGATGTATAAATATAGAAATGTATTGCCAAGTGCCAATATTTTAGTTATGAAAAAATTGGATGGATGTGTGTGTTCGAGTAGGCTCGGGGATAGATTCAAAAATTGGCCGCTAGATGGTGCTGCGATCTGAAGTGACGGGATTTTAATGTAAAAACGCCTTTACTTTCAACGCACTTTGTCTGGAGAAGAATCCTAAAATATAACAACGCGGTTTTATAAATTCAGTTTTATAAACCTTAGTCGCGTTGATACAAAACTGGTTCTTAATGTTAGCTTTTTTCAGACACGTGGCGGTTAACAACGTGCAAAAGCGATGTACTTCAGAAATTAAACGCGAACGACTCAAGTAATAAACCTGTGGTTTGTGCGAGCGATACCCTACGGACAGGAATAAAAGTAATTCTTGTAAAGTTTTGTTTCAACGAAAATAGCTGCGGAAATTAGCGGTTAATATGTTCGTAGTTTGTTATCATATCAGTGTCAGGTTAATTTCTCAATTAATGCATTTGCAATTATGAAATCGGTACTAGTTTTTTAAGGCTTTCCACTGCAAACACAGGATCTCTTGTTCTTATTTATTTAATTAGTTTCAAATCTTTCTACGTTGCGTCTTGGTCGGAGGAAAAGATACTAGTACATATTCTACCAATTGTGTCATGAGTATCAAAACACTTAAAAAATAAGTCACTTAGATTCAGCCATTTAAAAATTTTGTGTACCTATCACCCTGTTCGAGATCATTAGAGAACGGGTAAAAATTTTTAGTGTTGCTTTTTCGAATCAAAAAATAATACACGATATTAGGGCAGAGACTAAATTTTCCGAATAAGAGCATCTCATTAATATAATCTTAAACACAATAAATGTTGGATGTAGGTATCTTATTATTTTCAGTTTGGGTATTTGCAAGAATAAAAATCCAAGCGGTAGTTTAAAGTGCACTTTGCTTTCACGTTTCGACAAGTTTCAGTTTATCCCACTTAAAAAGAAGGGAACTCATTGCCGTTTTTGGTGTTTACTTTTAGTCGCAATATTACTATTGATTCCCCTAGGAAAGTATTTTATAACCCATTCCTTAACCTGAGTATCGAAGCTGGAACGCCGCACATTGATGCCAAAACACAAAGGCATATTTTTTTTTATATTTATAGACTACAATAAATAAAAATTTCATAAATAATAATTAATTCGACATGAGGATCGACCCAAAGTCCCATCTTACACAAACTTCACATAGCAACGAGATAGTATATGTGTGGGAACTAGTTTACATACTGCGGAGTCTCGTGAGATATATATAGCGCAGAATGTCGGTCACCGATAGAGTTACCAAACACTGTGACGTCACACACATACCACGCACATTCCGCGAAATATTATTTATGTGTAAAGAAAATTTACGTCATAAACATATATTACGTACATACATTTAGAATTATCATAATTTTACTGTCGAAATGGCTTTCAAATGAAACTTATTTTTTTTCAGTCTGTCAAATACAGTAGCAATATGAGACACTTGACAATTATTAATAAACCTCATAGTCTAGTTCAGTTAGTATAGTCACAGTTTATATACTCATAGTTAAGTCTAGTTTTAAAGTACAGTACAGTTTCGTCATTTTAAATAAACTATAACCGCTTCGAAATGTGCTGTGGAGAAGAAATGACAAGAAAGACCCTCAACTATTTAAGTACATACATTCTCTCAAAGCTATAAAACCGGAGTCGTAGTCAATGATGTTTTTTTCACACTTATTCACAGTTTAGGCACATTTCCAAACTTTTGAGTTTACACTACAAAAATAAATGAACTAGATAAATCATGTAGGCTATCACAGGTCTCTTTAGCTAAGATATAATGAACGGCTGTGACTTCGAAATTATGTATGTACATTGTAGATGTTTATAATAAATTGTTGTAAAGGTTAAGGAAAACATCATGATAAAACCTGCGCACCTGAAAATTCTTGGGAATTTTTGGTCCACTCAGTCGTACTAGACCAGCGTTATGGATTACACAAATGATTATGATGTCAAATAATAGATATGCTTTCTTTGAATTTAAACCCATTTATTGCTACAACAAGTCACTAAATAGTTACAATTGCTCATGCGTTACTCTGCCAAAATTTCACAAACATCATTATTTTTTGCGGCCACTAAGCATACAAAAGGACTCAAGTGACATGTGTTGAACAAGCCACGTGTGACAATCGATACTATCGATGTCTCGATACACAAAGTGCACAATCGATATCATTCGGCACTTCCCGACGGGACACTCGCTTTTGTGTCTGTCCGTGTGTCGAAACAGAGCATTCGCTGTGGGATTGTGATACACTGAGTTGTGAGATTTAAACTTATAACTGATAATTTCTGTATCTATGTAATCTTTGATTACTTTGGGATAAGGGCGTGACTGTGTGTGTATGTATTTTAGCTCAGTTTTATAACAGTAAAGCCACTCAATTCTACACCACACAGACCAGTACAAAAAGCTGAGGATATTCTCTTTGGCTTTTTTAATGAGATAGTAGTCGCTCATTTAAAATTATTGTTGGGCTATGAGGTATCATCACTATGCTGTATATCAATAACTATGCTTGACATCAATAATAAACTTTTAAAATTTAAGTGTTAACCACTACTGAGAAAAACTGCAAGTATAATATGCACTTGTGACGTCCCACGGCCGCTGTGCCTCCGCCTCGATCCATTGACAACGACCAAATTTGTTTCCATACAATTAAGCGACAATTTGTGAAGTTGCATTCTCTCGCGACAACTTTTTGTGTGCCTCGTCCATCGCGGCGTGTGAATGAGGTCTGTGGGTTGTTGCCGCTTTGTGGCGACACATGATTCCTTAATACGTTTTTTGTATCATTTAAATGCAGTTTAAACGGCTCCATTATAGCCTTGTAAGGAATACGCTGCGACAATCCGTTTGACAATGTCTGCATCCTGTGGGCGGAACTAAGAAAAAATTGTACGGATCAATTTCAAATTTGCTTGTTATAGTTATAGACTATTTATTGTGGCAAATTTGTGCCATTTTTGGCGAAAACTCATTGAATAATAATATTAAAGGTTCTTCTGAATGGGCATAGTGGAAGTGGAGTTTACTTTGTCGCTACAACTCAAAGACGTTGGATTTTTTGATAGACATTGATAATTTTCGGCCTGTAATTTTAATAATAAAATACGTTTTAACATACTTATAATGATAAAGTATATCTCAAAAAATAAATAAAAATCTGTACTATGTTATGTTTAATTCCGAAAGTAGCCCTGTTTGTCTGCCTGTTATGCATTATGACCGATTTATACCGACGAATAGGACCTAGGGATAGGAGACAGGATACTTTTTATCACAAAAAAATGCACAGATTTCAAAATTGCTACCGCTGCGATTAATACCATAAAACAAAAATAAAACGCCTGTCAAATTCGTTTGATTATGTTCTATTTTAGAGTTTGTGTATCGATTTGACTGAGATCATTAAGTAAAGACAATAAATGTATCGCGCCCGCCGATACTGACAAGCGATGTGCGAGCTGTGTAATTATCCCTGGTTATCACGCACCGGTGTGACGAGGGAAATCACACGTGGTCAGTGTCTCGGGGATTGTAATTACAATTTTACAATTATTTGGGGCTTTACAATTATTTAAAAACTTATTTATATGGTTAGCACAATGTATTAAAACATTTTATATTTAGTAAAATATTCCAAGGGGCTTAGTCTGATAAACACAACACTTAAGATGTGCATCGCATTCTCCAGGTTAGCATAGTCAATATACCTATTCATATCAGTGGCGTGCCTAGGGTGTCAAACTAAGGCAAGCCCAAATGTTTATTTAGTAGCAGCATATTTTTTTTGGTACGTAGGACTAATAAATACCTACCGGTTAGTACTCACATTCACGTTTATAGCGTTATTTAAAAATAAACAATCGTTAAGTTCGTTATTCGGAACTATGTAAGGCAAGTCGGGCTTTCGGGCTTCTATGGAAGTACCGCCACTGATTCATATATACCTACATATAGCATAGTTTAGTATTAAAATGGTCTTAGAAAGGGTAAAAATTGAGCGATTATTGTTTTAAGTAACTATTATATAGTTGCTGGTTTATTTAGGTTTCTTAAGTAATTTCCATTCGTGCATTTTGTGGTGAGTTTTAATAACAATTAATGTTGATTCAACAATGTGCCCGACAAACGACAATTTTTTATACAACCAATTAACGAACACACAATATTTCCGTTGTTCCTACATTAAACATTATCGCACAAATAAAATCTATGAAGTAACAAGAACCCGATCACACACAATAGCAGTTCCAACATCTCACAGTAATGAGCTGCTTGCCAACCCATTCTGTTGGAACTATTACCTGCACCCCCCCCCACCCCCCACACCGCACCCCCCGGCACGCCCTCACGCCAATTAATGTTTAAAAAACCTCAACCGACGACTTACAATACATTAAACTATCATTACCGGCGCGCGCTTCTGTTACATTTTGTTCATAACATCCACCCCCCCCCCCCCCCCCGGCTCCCGCTCCCCCCGCGTGTGTAGGGCAGCTCTAGTGTTGTTGTTTGTTATTGTAGCCGGTTATTATCCGAAATATAATAACTGCATGCAGTAATGAGCGCGGCGGATACAGAGGTAGGGTTCCGCCGGCTATTGGGGACCATTCGTTGGATTAATGTGTGACCTTATTTATTATACACAAGGTTACGTGGCTGTGAGGATTTTACCGTAAAGACCGTAAAGTTGATATAGAGAGTCGCGACTAAAGTTAAGTAATCAGTATCTGAATTTATATAGGTATACACTTTAAAGCAGGTGCCTTAAATGAAAAGGCAATGATTACACAGATTGATAAATTATTACAAAATTTTAATTTCAATTCTTCTTTCTATTTCTTGACGATGTTTTCGAAATTCTAATATTATTTGAAATTTAAACACTTAGAACTCTAAATGTATGATGATTGTTTTATTTTATTGAAACCATTCCTCCATCAGTTCAGAACATAAACAGTTAATTTACACATCGACCAAACAACAATATCGTTCTCATGTGTTAAAGCTCTTTCTTTGAAATTTCCAGGGACAGTCAAAAAACCTTACATCTAAATGTTCCATGTACTTAAAATTAATAAGTATTAGACAGTCAGTTGACTCATTCTCAAGCCAATACATCAAATAAATCTACGGAACCCATACCATGATTTACTGAACACACGTTACTAATACTTTTTTGTCGGCGCGAAAAGCTTGCCAGCGGGAGGTCCTGTGTGTGTGTGTGTGTGCATGTGTGCGTGTGTGCGAGTTCATGTGTGTACAATGCGTGCACTTATTGATACATTAGTGAATGGTATGAATGAGCTCTCCGCCTCAAGAGCCGCGGTCTCGGGTTCAGTTCGCTGCACACCTATCGCGAGCAAAAAATATACACTTTGTATACATCACACAATAGTACAACGAAATGATCACTTCAATGGTTATTTAAATGTAAATTGAACATCAAGAACTCTTGTGCTTTAAAATTACATTATTTTCACCGAAAAAGTACTGTTTTTGTTTGGTAACGAAACACAAGGCTCCAACATTTCCCTTCTGTTGTGTTCATACATAAAGCCGTACTAAGCCAACATGGTATATAAAGACCTAACTTCTGTCAGCTGAAAGAAAGCTTTTATTTGTGTACAGTTCGTTCAGCAAACTTACTCCCTAAACAAAATAAATAAATACACTATTCATTCACATACATATTTCTGACCTATCACTAGAATACAAGTCCTGTGTCGTAATTCTGATCCAACACTAAAGTACAAATGTCTTGTGTGTTAGATACAACGAAAGACTTTAATCACAAGCACTCAAACCCGAATCAAATATTAATAAAACCCACGGCCTCTCATTTCGCAAGCTATCTATCCAACTGCGCCACGGGGCTGTCACTCTCTAAGTGAGAGGTACATAATATCCTCGTAATGACTCGCATCCCACAGACATCTCCGTGTGGGTTCACCTGCGTGTTTCCGACGAGTGTGAGCAGTTGTCGCCACACCGCACATTACTGGAGCGAGCCGAGCGCACTTCCCACGCGACAAACTGTCGGCTGCTCCTACACTGCACGTCAATAGACTTGTGTACTCTAAGTAGACTGTGTGTAAGTACATATATACACTCGTGTGTATTCGCTAAGACATGAATCATTAATACATGCATTTAAAAGCTCAGTTTAAATGGTTTTGGAACTGAGAAAAAGCAAAATAGACAATATACCGAAAGTAGATAAACAAACAGTCCAAGCTATAGTTTTGATCCTCCACTAAATTAGGAGTCGTCTGTCATGGATATCAGAAAATACGAGAGACCTTTTGGTCTCACAAAAACCCACACCTGAAACAAATATTTTTGGATTAACCAAAAAATTGTCTCGATGCTGAGATTGAAACTAAGGCCTCTCGTTTCACAATCTGGTGTTTAGCCAACCTCGCCACAGGGCTGTACATGAGGAATTAAAGTCCTAAAAATAAGTGGCGGGCCTAAAGCCTTTTTTAGACTTATACTGCTATTGATATTTCTTAAATTATAAAGAAAATAACGCTTTCCTACACTCGGGAATTAAACCAGGGGCACTTTAACGCGGGTGTGAAGATTTCACCGATCGTGACTGTACCACTTACAAAACACATCAGTACCACTACACACAATCTCATACTCGATAAAATATAGTCTGTAGACGACATAATATTGCCATCAGTCCCTATACGTCCCACTGCTGGGAACGGATCTCTTCTACAACTCACAGGATAAGTCCCGACTCATTGTAATTTTCGGTTAGTAATAGATAAATTACAAAAATTTTATTTATGTCTGGAAGTAATATCCATTTCAATTGTTCTACAAAGCGTATGTAGGTTCTAGTTCGTGTGTTAAAAAAATCAGTATCGATGTGAAATACACAAGTTTATCGTGCAATCAGCTGGAAACCCAACCCCGGCGATACGAACCGAAATAAATTTACTGAACTGTCGAAAATAACCCGAGACCTACAAGGTCGCTGAACTAACAACGCGTAGTTTCTAACAAAAACACTGCAACTACACACCGACAGATGGCGCTACTGTACACTGTTTGTTAACTTTTTTACTGTTTATATATTTTTTAAAATGGTAGCAAAATGAATAAGCTACTAGTAAAAGGATCAATATTCAACGTCATGGTACAAGGAACCACAAAATAGAACGTAATCTTTTTAGACTTTAAAGTTTCATTTGCTTTGTTCGGAGTCAATTTCAGCGCAATCAAAGTTGGCAGCGTCTTTTTATATTCATACCAAAATTATACAGATTGATTTGAATTAAATTCGCAAGTGTAATAACCATAAATCAAGTAAAATGTAGTTATCACATAATCTATTGTAACTACAAGCCGAGGGGGCTTCGATGTTTACAATTTACGTCGTACCTCACGCACACATACAAAACTTGCTCGTTACTTCATATCCATTATCCATTTACCTTCACTAAGTACTTCATAAGACACCAATAAATTAAAACTAATCACACTTGCAGTACATTGAACATGTGAAATTCTATAATCGCTTATTATTTTTGAACATACAAATAAATTTTACTACAAGTTGAAGAACAAAACAAATCGTATTAATGAATGTTATTTATTGCATGTTTATAAGGCCATACGGCCCATAACTGGGCAGAGCTTTTCATTACAAATACTATTTATTTATTGAACCTACATTCAAATAGCATGATAAATAATTTCAACAAATATGTGTCCTACAATCTGTCACGAAGTTTCAAAACATCATAATCCCTAAGCTTTCTACAATGGGTGATGATTCTCGGATAATTGTCGAGAGAATGGACCACAAAAGAAACCAATAATTTAAAAGTTAACACATTATACACAGGTAAGGATTCGAGTTAGTGCGCAGGGGGTAGTGGCCACTTGATTGTATTCATAGATGTCAACTTTATCGCAACGCGTTGCATCGCAACGATGATAGATTCTAGGTGAAATATTTTACTGCAGTAATGAATAGTATGATTACAAAGAATGATTTCATTATTTTATGGTAATCAACAACGTTTGTAATAAGCGATTTATATTTCAAATTAAATTGTAAGAAACATAAATTTTATGTTAAGCTCTATTGCTAGCAAAATTTCACAAAAATCTGCTAAAAGAATAGAGTTCCAATTTCAACGAGTTCTATTGGTCTTCTAATTTTTCTAGAACAATCGCTCTGCAAATTCACAATTCGGACAGCAAAATGAACTTAATTTTTTTCCACCCCTGCGCACTACCGATTCGCCCCTGTCCACGGTAGCGATTACACGAGGATTATCCGCGCTGACCACCCGCAAATACTTTCACTGGCAAGCCGCGGGAAAATCAACCCTATCGCTTTGGTAATAAGGCGATTACATTAACGGATACACGGTCGAGAGGGTAGTTGTAAATATTTGCATCAATTAGCTAGCGGAGTGAGGTTCCGGGAGCCAGTACTGATACACGGAAATGTATTGTCTGCATTATGGATAGAGGAATCGTTTAAGAAGATAAAGGATTTGTAAAGTTTGTCACAATTGCATTTAATTTGGTTTTAAACATTTTAATCTTCAAGGTGGCTGCGGATTGTGAGGAACCGGTAGTGGTAGTAACACCAAGTTGGGTGTATTCTAGGATGCCACTTGTACTATGTAATAAATTTACCCGAAGTAAGTTTGAACATGAAAGTAAGAATCCCTTCTTTTACGAGTTTTTATTAACTTATGGAAAGGGATTTTTTATTATTTATTCGTTGTAACGATGCATTCTGGACATTGGAATGTGTGTTTTTAGAAGTCTAGATTTATAAGGTTTTGTAGCCTAACTAGACGCAATTGATTCAATGAAACGGACATCGTCTTCGTTGGGTAGAGTTGGACTTAGTTTGCATGTAATCAGATTTAGGAGAGGCCTATGTCCAGCAGTGGATATCTTTTGGTTATTGACGATGATGATGATAATAATCAAGTTTAATAAATAACATTGATGAATATAATACAATTTACATTTTTTGCTTATTTTCTAAACACTATGCAAATTCTTTATTTTTTATCTTCTTTAATCGATCTTAAAGTTTAACGTAAGAAGTTGCTTCAAGCGATAAACCGCCTTTTGTGATTAATTTACATATATTGGTTTCTCCATTTCATTATCTTGTTAGTACATGAAAGTATATACATAACGTGATTAGAATACATTATTAAATCACATATTTATTTTGTTAGTACTACAGTTTATAAAGTGACATTATATACATATAGAGTACTATTAAGAATCATATTAAATACAGCTTTTAAAACACTTATACATTACATAATTATTTTTTTAAATAGACAGAGGCCTATAGGTAACTGCCGACTGTAAGTCTCGCGACATTCCTACAAGGCTGAAGGCAGGTACAGTTGGTCAGCCTGCCAGCAGTAGATACAGTGGTATTGGCAGTGTCAGTAGAACTCTGCGTCGGACAGTTTGATGGCGTAGAGGTGCAGCGAGCGGAACTCGCAGTACTGGTTGGTGCACCAGCCGCCGTGCCCGTCCGTGCAGCGGCAGGAGTCGCACTCGTCCATGTACTTCTCGCCCGGGATGCACTTGAAGAACGGGTTCTTTATCACTGCAACAACATCATTATCATCATCATCAGCCCTCAATTCGTCCACTGTTGGACATAGGCCTCTCCTATGGCACGCCACTGGACTCGATCTTCGGCTTTCCTCATCCAACCGCTGCCAGCCACCTTGCGGAACAACATATCACTTTTTAATATTATTAACTTTTTTGGCTCAATCTCACGACACATCTGTCTGTAACTCCTGTGCTCCATGATTCAAATGGGGATCTACTTTATAACGATCTCGCAACGAAGTTAATAAAAAAAGATATAAAGGAAAAGTTTGAAAAAAGATCTGTCCGCTTCCCTACACAGCAAAGCGATAGACAAAATATTTAGTTTTATTAATTAACAAATAATTGGCAATTATTTCTGAGTCATAATATATGAAGTACTACACATTTGATATCTACTGAGTATTAAAGGATCATGTGTCAATAAAGCTTTAATATTGTCTGAACAACTTAACCAAGAGAAGCTGTAATCAATCTCGTACTGGGAAGAGATTAGCATGTTGAAGTATTGTCTAACGCGTTATCTGCGCTTCGTATAATCTGCGCTCAGAGTATCTGTAAGTGCAGCTAATCTGTGATGTTCGGGGAAGGGCGCGGGAAACCGTTCGCATTAGTTTAAATAACTTAAGGACTCGAGGTAATTGAAAGCTTTTGTTACTGTATTGTAAAATTGCGTTGACATGTAGTGAAATACATTTAGTTGTTTTAAAATAATAGAAGAGGATTTGGATTGTTTGTTTGGAGATTAATATTTGATCTATAAGACGTGTTCTTATAGTCATTGTTTTGTCAATGACACATTAATTTGACATATATGAATTTGTGTCCTTAAAAATTGTTTTCATAATTGTTCTCACAATATCATTGACTAATTTAAAAACATAATATACACGTAGATGCACAATAAAGTTACTTTAACCTTGAAGGAAAACATCTTGAGGTGACGTACAAACCTAAAAATTCTTAGGAATTTCTTAGGTGTGTAGTTCGTCAGTATGCTAGGCCAAAATTATGCACTAAGTCCTTTTAATAGTTGGAGAGTTGACTAGTGGTACGTAGTTATGTACCACTATTGTTTAATGAGTGATTGGCACTAGGCCAGCGTGGTGGACTAAACCCTCTAAGTTGTATAGGGGCCTGTGCCTGATGATGTGACGAATAGAGTACAGTGGAATCAGCTTTCCTCGGCGGTATTTCCAAAAGTCCGTTCAAGAAAAGAGCCTATATTTTTCTTAAAGTCCGGCAACGGGTCGATAGTTCCTCGGGTATTATGGTGATTACTTAACATCAGGTGGCTCACTAGTTCATCTGCCTCTTTTTTCGTGAAAAAGAAAGAATAAATGGCGGCACGCGCGAGTCCTGCGCCCGACACTATGTGGCCGACACTACCAGCAGCGAGTACCGACCGGTGCAGCGCAGGCAGGGCGTGCTGCGCTCGCACAGCGCGGTGACCGTGGGCTCGCAGTGCACGCACGAGGGCATGGCCCGGCACGCGCCCGAGTCCTGCGCCTCGCACAGCAGGCAGTTCTTGTTCTCGGCCGCCAACGACAGCGCCGTCTCTTCCTCCCAGTACTGGTGCGGCGGCTTCGGCTTCACGAACTGCGACACCACGTACCTGCACAACAATAAATTGACAGGAATCTATTTATACGAGGTCAGCATCATGCACTGTACAGTCAGTGGTAATAGGGAGACTTATAGCGTGTGTCATCATGGGTTTGGGAATTGTTTTAGGTCGGTCAGGGATGCTCCTATCTAGTGGGTGTGGCCTACCCTAGTATAGGTGCTACGAGTATGCGACCTCGGCCCCCGAACTACTGCAGTATCCACTCCTACAGGCCACACATTCCTCTCCCATAACTACCTCTACCCCCCACAATTCCCTTCACCCCGCTTGATGACGGGCAGCAACGTCATCAATGCGATTCCCCTATTAGACACGTATTATGTATCCAGTGTACAAGGTGTAGTCAGACTGTGACCGACAACGATACCAGGTAATAGCTAATGTAATTACAAACCCCCTGGGATTGAAGAAAAAAAAAAGTTTTCCATACAAAACTATACATGTAATACGGATAGTTGTATGTAAACAACTGCCAACCCGCGCTAGGCCAGGGTGATGGACTAAGGCCTAAACCCTCTCAATGGTAGAGGAGACCCGTGAGTCACGGGCCGTGACCAGCAGTAGGACGTAATATGGGCTGATGATAATGTCTGGAAAACATATTTTTTTTGTCGGCTTTTTGACGCCAACGGATTTCTGACCCCCGTAGCTACTGCCTGCCTCAGTTCCTGACCACGGTCTGTATACTCCCTGTGTAGTATGGCTAGTGTGGTGTACTGACGCCTGCGAGCCGGGCCGGTAGACGGGCGGCGCCTCCTCGCCGTCGCCGCCCACCGAGCTGAGCGTGCCCGGCAGCGGCGCGCCGCGGATGCGGGACACGCGCGGGTCTACACATACAGAATATAGACAGATGAGATAGTAGGCCAGCGGGATGGACAGGGGCTTAAACCATTTCAGATGTAAAGGAGACCCGTACCCAGGTACGAGACCTACCTATTCCATATAGGTAGCCTCTTCCTCTCATTCTTTCTACCCGGCGTTGCCATGGCAACACAGACAGGCATTTGTTTATTTGTAAGCTGAACTCTCAGTGTTACTATTGAACTTTACATAAAAGTCACTGATAGATATACTAAAATCCTACAACCACAAAAAGGGTTTCTGTTAATATCACAACTGTCGAATGAAATACAACAGGCTTATTGTAGTACCACCCAACTGTCGTGTCAAGTTCTGATTGCATTGTTTTAGAATGTATAAATTAATCTGAACCATTTCTGAGTAAGACCTTTAAATTGAGGTTTTAAATTAACAAAAAACAAATTAAATATGTACCCCATTTTCTTATCTTAAGTTTTCTCGGTAACTCATTAGTCTTTTTACCTGCTTCTTTATTACTTTAGTTCTCAGACAATATAACACGAATTAAGCCTTATTTATACTACTTACCTCCATTTAATAATACTGACCTTCCCCATACCCCCTCACCGCCACCACGAGCGCCGCCACAGCCAGCAAGTGCAGCCACATGTCGCGCACTGTACCGCCGCGCGTTATCGCAACAAGGCGACAATTACACCGATTGGATTAACAGGTGCCACATAACGCCACTGGTGATATGGGTTTATAGCTAGTTGAGATACATGCTGGAGCAAAATATGTTGTTAGAGAAAAAAATTATAGTGAACTATTATCATCATCGGTCCACATAAGTCCCATTGCTGGGCACGGGCCTCCTCTATCATTGAGAGTGTAAACTATTAAACGCCTCAGTAATTGACATCATAATTACCAACATATTATACTTCTTATTCTCTACGTTTGACAGGGCTTAGACCGTAGTCCACCCCTAAAAAAATTAAGTATACAGGTTTCTTCGCTATATTTTCCTTAATCGCTTAAGTACATGATAATTTATTACAAACATACGTAAAACTGTATAAAATTAGAAATGTGTTCCTGCGGTTTAACCCGGCAACCGTCGAACCTCGACCTAAATTTCAAGGCCATCCAATCTTTACTATTATTAAGTTAGAAATAAACTCAATAAAATACTCCCAACTCTACAAAACACAGTCCATAAACAAAAAGGCGAGTCAGTAATCCGAAAGCCCCCTCATATTGAATGTATCTGTCCATAATGAACTGCAATAAATGCCGTTTAGATGTGAATAAAAGCGCCAGGGTAGAGACTGGCACAAAGTCCGTCCCCTGGCGGCTGTGACGTCACCCATTGAGCTCCACACCCCATTATGATTGCCCCAATCGGTTCTATTGACTTCGCCATCAATCACTAGAGAAGTTTTGTAAACACCACGTTCTTATAATCCCATTTTTATTTGATTTTGATTTTGATTAAATTAAAAATCTCATTTCAATAGCCATTTATAAATGATTAAAAAAATAAGCGTATTATTAGTCATTTTACAAGCGAATAAAAATTGTAAAATTTTAGAATAGTTTTAATTTAGACCATGTTTCAAATGAACATATTTGAACTGCTTCCTCATTTTTTTGGTTTATTTATGATATTTATCTCATAGGTAGGTGTGTAGTTTTACTCCATTGTCATCATTCAAGATTCACTATTATATTGAACAACATTTAATTACTTAATATTTTTTTACAATAATACTTTAAAGACTTTAAGTATCCTCATTATAAAACTAGGACAATATGTGCAGTTCACCATAAAATGATTACAAACTAAATCCGCAGTACAATGGAGCAATATTTTTATATCCAAAAAATGCAGTTACCCTGTAGGTCCGTGTGTCTGCCCAATTAGCCGCGCTCGTTAACGCGTGGATAAACTACACACACACACACACAAACACACACATACATACACGTGTTTCAACTATTTACACAGCGACTGCAACTGTATAGATAAAAAGAGAGCAAAGGAAATGTTGAAGATTTTGCTAAACTGTAAAGTTTACATTCCTGGCCTGTTGGTAGGTAAATATCGTCCTCACAGATTATTAGGTAAAGATAATTATTGTTATATTATTGAGATTGCAAGAAATGTAACAACTTTAAATGAAAGTGTTGACATACTTTCTATCTCTACAATATTTACATAATTTATAAATCTTATAATTTATGGCTCCGCCAATGCCTTGACAACAATATATTTTGTAGTGTTCGTGATAGGGAATATGAATATCTTATTATTTTCAATGGAAACTGACATTACTACTCAATACTAATCGGTAAGATTGTGATACAAACAAGCTCACTCATAACTTGTAGCTGTACCAAGATCAATCACAATTTGTTTACTAGTCATTATACTTCTGTATTAATTTAAACGCCAAGTACATCTGTTACACATTTTCATACATTTGTATTCATTGAGAAACATTAAAACGTACTAAAAAGCTTGTACCCTGACCCCAATACATCTCAGTATCAATGAGTCCGCGCTAAACAAACAGTTCGGTAACAATATGTTCCCCTCCGAGCACTAATTGTTCCACGATTATTGCAATCCTATTACAAGAGATTTACCATTGTGTGTCTGTACTATATCGCACAATGTACTCGGAAACTTGTAGTGAATTGTAACGCTCCCATCCCCTTGTGTTACTCGGACGTGTTCATATATTTTTTATTCACGATGACTCTACAGTATAAAGGTCAAACTTAAAATTCGCAGTGTGTATACAAGTTTATTTTATGAACTCAAGTGGATGGACTGCAATTGTAATAAGTATTTGTAATGAGATGAATAATCGTTTAATCCAGCTTTTGTGATTGCTCTGAATGTGACAGCTAGTGATATAAACTCCAAAAGAACATTAACAATTTAGATAAAAGTTTTGTTAACACTCTTGTAATTATTCTGCACAAAATGGAGATACCCACACGAATAAAATGATATCGTTTTAAAATTAATGTAACTTTAAATAATTGAAATATCTGCTCACTCTTCATTACGAATAATGTCTGACGTTCGATCGCCAATTTATATAAAGGGCATCGGCCCTATTCATTAGGAAATTCAGTGCTTCAAGTATCCGTCTGGCGTTTAAAATAAAATTAAGCATATAACAATATTTCTCACATCTCTCTATTGGACAGAACTGGTTTTTGGCCTAACCAAAATCATTTTTTTCTCCAAAATGGTATTCCAAAAAATAAATAATTATGCAATCTCTCGCATCACAGTTTTTCTGCAATTCTGTGACGTCTCTATGGCTATCATATACCAGTTTACACCAGAGCTATCTCGACTGCGCCCTGAGTATACAGTCAGGTGCGCTCTCCCACCGACACGGCATG
The DNA here is from genome assembly GCA_030295005.1 of Cephonodes hylas. Taxonomy (NCBI): domain Eukaryota; kingdom Metazoa; phylum Arthropoda; class Insecta; order Lepidoptera; family Sphingidae; genus Cephonodes; species Cephonodes hylas. Next base: position 1,181,885 of record AP025385.1, read on the forward strand.
TTGCGCGCGCAACTCCACTGAACTATCATATAATGAGACAATGTGATCAAGTGTATATCTCGGGCTTACTGATACTACTTACTGACTGCTACTGACTCTCAACGTTTGTACTATGACGTATTACTACATCTATCCTCCGGAGTTCCAAAGTACAATTTTTCGGAATTTCCTTCTGATTTTTTACTAAGTAGGTATTTCTAGATATGATAAATAATTTAGGAAAAAATACCTTATACAGAAATGATTCGTTTCATGCAGAAAATAGTGGATTGATCTGCTAATATCTGTTCATAGATATTTGATTGTTAGATGTATAACGATACTAATGTTATAAAAGAACTGCCGTGAGGTCTCGCGACGCATTTAAATGTGTATGTGACAAGCATTCTAGAGGCCCCGTGTCAGTATTATTGCGGTTTTTTTTATAATACTCAGTAGCAGCAAGGAATCTGAATTTGAAAAAAAACTGGAAAGGAAGGTTTCTTTGAATGTTCTTAATTTATACAGTAGGGCACAAAATAAAATGTTTTGTAACGTGCAGTTTTTTTACAAGAGTTAATCATAGCATCTGGATTATTTCCTATATTTTACCCGGCTATAAGTGCACAGTTTGAACGCCGCTGTCTTGTATAACGAGGTGTCGAGTCGAGCTCATCGGTGTAATAACATCGCGCGCGTTGTGTCGCCGAACTACCGCGGGCTCGTAACTTGCGACGGGTTCAGTACTGAGATATTACATACTTATTAATTACCTACATATATCTTAATCAGCAGATCATTTACTAATCACACACATGCTTTTGATTCAGTCACGACTAGAGGTATCGATCCCGGGATCCCGAAGCCCGGGATCCCGGGATCCCGGTCATATTTCAGTCCCGAAATTTTCGGGATTAAATTTAATAAATCCCGGGATTTTCGGGATTGACATATTTATAATAAAAATCAATAAAAATGTGCTTTCTAAAATCATTAAACAAGAAATTACTCTTTCTGAGGCTAGTTTTACACGAGGCAATAATTTGGAGAAGACCTATAAAAATTTATAGACGATTCCTCCAACTTCCATCGAGTCTGAACGCGCTTTTTCTGCTTCTACATATGCCACAAATTAAGAAGTATGCTTTCGGATGAGACCTTGGATGCGTTGTTATTTCTAAGATTTTATTTTCATGGGTTAAATAAGTAATTTATAGTTCCTATATTTATATTTTATTTAAAATACATTGATCTCTGTTGCATGGTCTTTTTTATAGTACAATGGCGTTTCTTTGTTTAGATAAAAGGGCTTAGTTTGTTTATTTTATCAGAAGAAATTATAATTTTGTTTTATTTTTTAATATTTAAGTAAAGATTTAAAATAAAAGATTTATTTTAAAATGCTTTACTTTCTTTTTGTTACCACTTTTTATTACTAATACAATCCCGGGACTACCCCGGGATCCCGGGATTAACTGTTGATAATCCCGAAATCCCGGGATTACAAAAATCGACCGGGATCGAATCCCCTAGTCACGACCGAGTGGTGAGCACAAAGATGTCTAAACAGAACATCAAGTGATGAGAACTCAGTTGATACGGTTATCTTGGATCCCTTGGTGAATAAATGTGCACAATAAATAAATAAAAACCCAACAGTCACACACACAGTCCTGACCCCACACTAAGATACAAGTTCTGTGTCGTGGCTATCAGAAGCTACAAGAGACTTTTCGCTCTCACAAACGTTTAGACTAGATACAAATATTGGTGAATAAGCGATCTCTGTTTTGGCTATCTGATATTTAATCAACTGGACTATTAACTGGATTATTAAGGTTTAACTTGTAATCATTTTTATAAAAAATCGTTCGTTTTTATCCAAACTGCGTCAAACATAACGATTTGAAGGCAAATAGCAAGCTTTTCTCCGAAAAATTTATTTACCCATCTACTGTACCTACGCCAAAATCCACTTCAAATAAACAAAAAAATAACGATGCTAAAAAATTCTGTCGGTGTAAATTTGAAACTGCTTCATTTTACCAAAATGAAATTTTGGTAATTTACTGAGAGCATCACTAGTTATACCTATGCTTTACTGATGATGCTTAAAAAATAAAAAATAAAGATTTTTTTTTAATTAGTTCCATTCTCGGTTCAATCATTACTTTAACTAAGTTTTAAAATATTTTCCGTTAGGATATCAATCTGGCAGCGCAGACTCTAAATATGTTCTTGTAAATCGACACTGGACTCCCGTCTTATATTTGCGAATCGTCAGCTTTACTAATAAACCTTGATGTAAGCTTAGTATTTCGCCGAGCATATTCACATAACACAGTATTAAAGCTTTGGTGACCATTCCTTCCTTCACGATCTAAGCGCTTAAATCATATTTCCCTCGTTATGATGGGTGATAAACGCCCCAATTAATATTGTATTAACATATATTGTCGTGATTACCTGCGATAAGTGATCACCTGCGAGTACTGGCACATGTTGTTTGTGTGCACGTGGCCGCTCCCACGCACGTGCGCCTTATCACTCGTTATCAGTGCGCGATAACGGGTGATAATAGAATATGTTATATTAACTCCGCGGATTATGCATTATACGGTGCCATTCAGTAAATTGCTTTTATTATGACTTGTTTAGGATATTGCTCGGGTGTATGAAAGTAGCGATCTCTTATCGATTTTTGTTGTAATAATGTTGATATGTTACTCGATTTTACGCAATGATTAAATATATCTATTTTTTTTCCAACATTTTCATGTTTTAAAAACAATAGGATTCAAAAAGACGCTCTATTCGATATCTCGTTTCTAAATATCAATCTAAAATAATAGTCGACGTTCTTAAAAATCGTCTTATCTGATTTCAATTTGATTCTATTCACTAAATCCCCATTTCTCAGATCTTCTGTAATTTTTTTTGTTTTCAAATACTTAATAGAATTCTTAGTGCAATCTCAACTGGTTCCGAAAAAAAAACATATTACAGAACCCTGCCATAAATTTTATAAAAGTTGATTAAATTAAGCCCCTCGATGTGTGAAACAATTTAATAAATAAATATCAATAGAATTGGTGAAGGTAAACAGTTCAGTAGAGTCATTCTGTTGTAATGAAGTGTAGAGTCGCGCGCGTTCCCACACCGAATTAACTCGTTTCGCCAACAAATTAACTCTGTCCACGCGAGTGCGCCGGTAGAGCTAGGTAGAGTCGGGTAGAGTTGTGTAGAGTCAGTGGGTCGCGTGAGAGCGGCTGTTTGTTTGTATAACTGCGTGTATTGTCTGTGGCTAATCATTGCAGCGCTTTCGGGTGCGGACTTCATTTGCAAAACAATGCGCGGTTAATAATATTAGACTTTTGGAATTTGAGAGCCGATTAAGTTATGTAAACGGCAATCTTGCGTATTTGATTCCGTCGGAACTTTAGTAACTGGATTAATATAAAATTCTGTCTTAATTTATGTGTAAGGAAATGAGACAGAGCTGTTGATCTGTTGTGACACAATTTTGGAAGAAGTATACATAGACCCATAGCAAAAATAATCTTTATATTATTTGAAAAGCTATATTTTTATTAAATAGTATACCTTATATTAATGAAGTTGTAATACACCTTACTTATACACTTTACTGCATTAGGTCATATACGTCCTACAACTGAAAAAGGCCTTAGTCCTTGCTGGCCTAGTGCATGTTGACAGTCTTAGTCTTAAAAAACATGAGACATAATTAATTACGTCAATTACACAATATAACACAGATTCACACTGCAACAGTAGAGCACACACGCTGACAGTTGCCATACTGCTTCATCACATGATATCGGATGTGTCGGCGAGATGAAATTATCTGTGAATGGCGCGCGGCGGCTTATGACCGGAATCAATACGCGATCATCGCAATAAAACCACCAGATGTTTGCTCTGGCTGGAACACCCCCCCCTCCCTAGCCTCCCCCTCCCGCACCCCCGCACCACCACCGCCCCCGGCGGCGGCAATTTAGCCGATATTAAGTTTATACAGCGATTTGTACCCTTCTTTACACCGGCCCATCGGCAACCAGCGACGCACACTGGGAGTATGAAACGCTATGAATGGAAACAATACTAATTTTGTGATTTGTAGGAAAATAGTATATTATGTTGAGGTTCTTGTCTACAGCATGTGTCTTGAATTGAAATTTAAATAACAGTTTAGCTAAACATTATATTTGCAAAAGTAGAAAATTTTGTAAACATGTAAGTAGGTAAATGGTAAATAAATGGTGTTCTGGTTTAAATAAATAATAATGGGTTTTGTGAGTAAACGATTTCTTTGTGTAGTTAATTACGTTAAATTTAATGAATTGTAACGATTTATTTTAAAGCGTAATTTGATAAATAGTAGTGCCATCAAATTAAGCAGAAAAAATATTTATCTCTTTTAATTTAACAAGGAATTTTTTACGCAACGCTGAAATAAATTTACTTACCATAACTTTTCCACACACACACATACAATATCATCAGCGCAACTCAAGCGTTCCCGTGTCTCAGCGTGCGCTCCCCGTTAATTCCTACAGTACGCGAGCGTTATTATTGGGTCAATTGACCTCACTTTCCCCCTCCCTGCCCCCTCCCCCGTCCCTCCACACATCCCCCCCTGCATGGGTCCATGTGTCCGGGGGTGCGATATTAGTTGTCGCCGCGAGATCCTACGACAAGTGAGCAACGGGTCCGAGTGAGTGATAGGAACACGCTATGGGATGCTAGGAGCTCTGTTAGTAATATGATGAGAAACATTGTATGGGGCTTGTATTTTGACGAGGTTGTTATACGACATCAAAATGTGGAGATTGTCAGTTTTGCTTCTTTTGATTATTTTAAATGCTTAAGCTTATCACCCAAATCATCGGCCTGTGTACAAGGGTCCCATCGGCAAGAGTCTCGAATAAGAGGACTGAAGCCTAGAAGAAGACTGAAGAGGACTAAAGCGGATTGGAAAACTAAGAAATTCCTAAGATTTTTTAAATGTGCAAGTTTCCTCAATGTTTTTGCTTGGTAGCGCCAAATATTTTGGAGAAAATCAGCATCTCATGTCGGCATAAGGGGATCGAGTATCAAGAGAAGATCGTTTCTCGTCTGTCAAAAGTTAATGCTCTGTTTAGACAACATCGTGTTTACCAATATTTTGTAGTTCCTTGGAAGAAATTGGATAACCATTGCACAATATAAAGTCCTCAAATCACATTGATACTCTTACCTAAACGATAAATTGACTGCGGCGCAGTACTACGCGCAATCAAAACCACCCTGTAAACACAAACCGAACCAGTTAAAAATCAATTCCGTCCATTATTCATCGGTGGGGCTCCATAACGCGGGGTTTGTAATAGTTACCTCCGCCCCCCTCTCTCATCCACCCCCCCGTACCCCTCCCGCGCCCCCGCAGTACCCGCACAGTAATCCGTAATTATATCCGCTATCATTGGGCCCGATTAGTGCAAGAGATAACTCCGACATCGCCGCTACATTAGAACAGTCGCGGCTCATTATCGCTCGACCCCCCCCCCCCTCCCCCCCCTCCGTCGCCGCACCCCCCGCACGGGTACGAACAGTACGTCACTGCCCCCCCCCGTCCCCGTCCCCCCAACCCCCGTGCAGTCCCGTAAGCAGTCGGCAGCACAAACAAACAAACAGCAGTAATTAAAACGTACAACAATGGTCGCGTCACTGTCCGCGACACGCGCTACACAGCCACGCACGCACAGAGGGCGCACTCGGTACAGGGTTTAAAACAAAATCAAGGCTTTTGAAATGCTAGTATCATTTACATTGTGTAAGTACTTCCGCAGTACTAAAATAAAGGCTATATGGGCTACTACTATATGGGCTGACCAGGAGGATGATAATGACGTTTTTTACATCACATAGAAGAACATACACTTACTTTATCAATATCAATTTATGTATAAGTAGGTTCGGACTTAGTGATTGCTAAAAATGAATCATTATGAAACATTATCACTAAATGATAGAAGACACGGATAGCTTTTAAATGACAACATGAAGAAATTTTATATTAATTGCGTCCTGAAAGCTTCTACTTCACTAGACTACGTAACATCCGCAAAGTTCTTCATTATTATATTGTTATTAAAGTACATGGCTTACTAATATTGGAACTTATCATATAATTACATACTCTTATCATGCATTATCTTTACATTGTTATAAATATGCGTTCATGTCATACATATATTGATTAATCGCTCATCTATTGCTTTAATATTGCTCTAATATACTGTAATATAAAAACGTTGATAAATACTTCGTAGTTACTGCAACATACAGGTGTACTCACACCGTTATCTGAAAATAAGGCAGGTAATAGCTTCGGCGATCACGAAACCTGTATGAAAATCCTGACATTTTTTTTGTATGTTTTCCATACACGATCGGTATTAAATGTACGTGGTTAGTACGGAAAACGTCAAAATTTTTGTCTTTAGTCGGAATTTTTCTTTAAGGCCAGGGGGTTTGTAATCAAATTAGATATTACCTCCCTCAGTTTCCGATCACGGTCTGAATACACCCTGTATAAGTACTTCTACATTTCCAGGTGCATGCGAGTGGTGTATCTGTACAGAAGGGATGTTGTGTCGCGGGAGGCGCTCCTTGTGTTGTGATGTCAATTACAATGATCAGCAGATCGAGTTACTGCGCGATTCATTTGTTCGTACGATGTGTTATTACACAGCGTAATATGCACCTGTTTGGTATACGTGATCTACCATTCTAGGGTGTATTACGAGAGTTATCGAAAAACTTAAAGTGTGGTTAAAATTAAATTTCAAGATATAATGAAGCTCGTATTTTATCTTGTATCTCCACCATCAGCCCATATAAGTCCCACTTTTGGGCATGGGCTACCTCTACAACCAAGAAGGATTAAGTCATAGTCCACCACGATGTCCTAGTACAAGTTTGCGGACTACACACCTAAGAAATACTTAAGAACTCGGGTGTGCAGAATTTTTTCACGATTTTTCCTTCGTCGTTAAAGTAAAAGGTAATTCATTGTGCAAATCAAAAGCAAAAGTATGTGCCCGGGATTTGAACCCTCGAACGCCGAGATTATCGACCGCGCGCCTAAATGACGCCATAGGATTTTCTTGTCTCTCCATAATTGATAGAGACTCGTACATAAGTTCATGGGATACAGCTTTGTCATTAAAAATAATTGGTTTTACTTAGTGAGAGGCAAAAATGGTATTCAAACGCTATAAAAATCATTATCGACTGACAACACAATTGTCGAATTACGTCACTAAGTAATAAAAGTAAGAATGGACCGACACCTAGGTACCCACGGGTAATAAAATCGCTATGAATAAATCCACGATTAATTATTATCCACCATTTCAACTTTCAACACTTAATATTTGTTTATGGATACATAAGAGTATTTTACAAGAAATTCTGATATGCCAAGTTCACCATCTTGTTCTACAATCCAACCTAGTAGTGATTTCGCCACAGTTTATACACACGTTCAAGTATTCAAAGGAGGACTTAATTCTTTTAGGAACCCAACTAGTTTGATTGTTATGTTTTTGTTTTATCATTCGTACAACAAGCTCCTCCTCACTGTGTGTACACACACGTTTGTGTGTGTGTGTGTATGCGTGTGTGTGTGTGTGTGCGCCGCGTAATGTAATTAGTGAGTGAGACGCCCACACAGCACATACACTAGGACACGCTGTCAATACTTGAACGATAGAGGACGTGTAAAAAATTTACTACTCATCCGTCAACCAATGGTGGTCAACTGCTGGACATAGGCCTCAATATAAATCGATTATAATTTTGACAAAATATTATTCTCATGTTTTAAAAAGTTACAGAAAAAGCTATGCATAAACCCAAAAATCACATATTTAAACACACGAACCGTATACTGTTATTGATTAAGAGAATATGTTTGACAATATTAAATGAACGAATGTCTACTTTATTAAAAATTAAACATATAGGTACTCAAGAATTATTAAAAGCTTCAGTAAGTTTTCGAGCCATAATCATATTTGTGTGATCCAATACACATAAACTCTCGGAGTTTCTGGTGCCCAGTTTACAACACTTTTATATACGTACATACTTTGAGCCTGTATTCCCCGAAGGGGCAGGTAGTGATGAATATTTTGAATCAACATTTCATTTAAAACATCAGTAATAGGGGCCTATTGCATTCCAAACTCCATGCTACTGAGAGTTTCATAATAAGAGATCCCAACAAAACTTTCCTAAACGGGAATCAAACCCAGGACCTCTAAACCACACAGCACAAGCCTCCGCCGCGAAACCTCAAATCAGCCCATTGAAATTAATGCACACACAAAAATAAAAAACGAGCTTTCGTAACGGTCACCGGGTATGGGTAGTTAATGCTCATTAGGGGGTTTTATAGAACCTATCGCCCGCTTGATTTTGCATGTACAGGTATTTATTATTTGTTCTTGTGTATCCAGCATAAAAAATTATCATTCACTGACCTAGTACGCATTGGTGTGATTAAATTATCCTTGCCAAGTTCTGCATCTAGTGCACTTCCAACGTTTTTATTTGCCGTCAAATTGTATTTAGTAAGTGTCACGTCTCCAACATTAGTTTGTAAATAAGTAGAGTGGTGTTTGCGCGAGTGCCGCCAATTACCGCGAGATGTGTGGGCGTGGTCGCCGGCTACTGTCGGCTGTTGTCGGCTATTCTCGGCTATTGTCGGCTGCTGTCGGCTCGCAGGCCCCGCCCACCGGGCAGATGTCCCGCCGCCTCGAACACTCCACAAAATCTCGCATCTGTTACTTGTTACAGGCAGTAAGATCTCGCGGTGTTTGGGTCCGCGGCGTGAGAGAGCGGCTTAGTTTGACGAGGTGTGGGTTTGAATCTATGGCTAGGTAAAGTGTTGCTCGATTTGCTATAGGAATTAGCAGGTAGTTAATACGAAAATCGATAATCCTAGATTTGGCAATTTGGGGTAAGAGTAAGATTTTCTAAATTTAGATATGTTTAAAGAGGCTATTTGTGTTTTAAGGAACATTTTCGGCCTCCGTTTTTTTACATCAGGGAATTTCTTAACAGCAAATTTACCTTGGTCTCAGTTGTAATTGCATTTGGTGAGTGGAACAGTCGTAGGTCTACGAGAAAGAAACTATATATTTAGAAGCTACTTTATTCAGCAATGAATTTGTCATGGAAGAGGAATGGGTGTATGATGTGTACTTACATACATAATTATATCGCAGCATATTTCCTTAGTTTCAAATTATTAAGAGAAGTGGAGCGGCGAAAGTACCCACAGTAATTGTTTTTTGTGTAAACTTTATGAAATCAAATAATACTCTACATAATTGGTTATGTTGATTCTGTGACTATTGGGCTTGGTGACTTGCTGCGGCAAACGTTTAACGAATACTCTCCTCGCACTTTTAACGTATGCCACATAAACGCGCAAAGTATTCCAAGCCACTATGACGATTTGTCCGATACCTTTTATAACGCGAACGTACATTCCATCCTGATTTCTGAAACCTGGCTCAAACCTCAGTTGCTGTCGACCGCCTACACCCTGCCTGGCTTTGTTCTCATTCGGAATGACCGGGAGGGAAAGAGGGGAGGTGGTGTTGCCATTTACCTTAAAAGCGATATTCCCTTTAAAATTGTAGCTTCCTCTTCCTGTACTTGTCCACCTTCTGCGGAATACCTTTTCCTTGAGGTTTGGGTCAGGGGAGTGAAAACGTTACTTGGTGTTGTGTATTGTCCCCCTTCAATCGATTACTTCTCCAGTCTCGAGTCGATTCTGGAATCTTTAGGATCGGAATACGAACATCACATCATCATGGGAGATTTCAACACTGACCTCCTGTCCCAACAATCCTCCCGTTCCTTAAAACTCCTTGACATCCTTCGATCTGTTAACCTTCATGTCTTACCTTTGCAAGCAACTCACCATAATATGAATGGTGATGACACTTGGCTTGATCTCATCCTCACCTCTTCTCCTTCTCTCGTTTCCAGCCATGGCCAGTTTTTGGCCCCTGGTTTTTCCCACCATGATCTTATCTTTCTGTCCTATACCCTTAAGCCCAATAAATCCCCTCCTAAGGTACTGCATATGCGTCGTTTTGGCCGCTTGGACGTGGAAAATTTACGAAGGGATGCCGCTAACATCAACTGGGATGGACTGTGGGCTGCTTCTACAGTGGATGCCAAGATTGATATTTTCAACACTAAACTACTGGCTCTCTACGATACCCACGCTCCGGTTGTGAAAGTTAAGTTGAAGCACCCCCCAGCTCCATGGTTGACTGTTGAAGTTCGGAAGGCGATGAAGAGCAGGGATCGTGCCTTCACCAAATTTAAGAGGGAAAGGACTGAAGTTAACTGGAATGTCTTCAAGATTGCACGTAATCGGTGTAACCAGATGGTACGTAACGCAAAACGCCGCCATATTCTCAATAATATTTCAGCTTCTTCTCATGCTAATATCTGGAAGTTCCTTGGGACGCTGGGTATTGGCAAAGAAAAGCATTTAGAATTTCCAACAGGTATTGGTTTGGATGATGTAAATGACCATTTCTCAAGTATCACTTCTCTTGCTCACCAAACCAAGACCTGCACCCTGGATTTTCTTGCCAGACTAAGGCGACCTAATATTAACACATTTTGTTTTTCTCCAGTTGCCCCGGATGAGATTCAGAAGGTTATCCTAGCTATCAAGTCCAATGCGACGGGCTATGATAAGATCAGTCGCCGGATGATAGTTCTCCTACTTGACCTTCTTCTTCCTGTTATATCCCATATTATCAACACTTCCCTCGAATCTGGCATGTACCCCTTACTATGGAAAAAAGCCTATGTAATACCCATCCCCAAAGTCCCTAATCCCTCAACGCCGAATCAATTCCGTCCTATTTCCATACTTCCCTTCCTCTCCAAGGTGCTCGAGGCCTGTGTACACAAACAGCTGTCCACGTTTGTATATAACCACCAACTCTTGAGTCCCTTACAGTCTGGGTTCAGGCCTGGGCACAGCACTACATCCGCGCTCCTCAAAGTGACTGGCGATATTAGGGCTGGTATGGAGAACACCGAAGTCACTGTCTTGGCTTTGGTTGATTTCTCCAATGCCTTCAATACCGTCAGTCACGACATCCTCTTAGCTATTCTTTCCCACCTTATGATCTCTTCTGAGGCACTGGATTGGTTCTCTAGCTATCTTCAGGGACGTCAGCAGTCTGTGCGCATTGGCGAATTATCGTCAAATTGGCGTAATCTTGATTCTGGCGTTCCTCAAGGCGGTATACTTTCTCCTATGCTATTTTCTATTTTTATTAATCTCATAACGCAAGAACTTCAATGTGCGTATCATCTGTATGCCGACGATCTGCAAATCTACGCTCAATCCAGTGTAGATTCTGTGGCTTCCGCGATACATAGGGTTAACGATGACCTGGCTCGTATAAAGACCTGGTCAAATAACTTTGGCCTAGCAGTTAATCCTGCCAAGTGTCAGGCCATAGTTGTAGGGAGCCTTAGGTTAATGACCAAACTGGACCTTAACACTTTACCACCTGTTGTTTTTAATGGCTCACAGATTCCTTGGTGTGCTAATGTCAAAAACCTAGGGCTCCATATAGACTCTAATTTTAGTTGGCGAGCTCAAGTTAACTCTGTGTCGCGGAAAGTCACAGGCACTCTTCGTGCTCTTTATCGCTTAAAAAACTTTCTTCCCTCCAGAACCAAGGCGATGCTTGTGCAAGCCTTAATATTTCCTCTAATCGACTATGGTGATGTGTGCTATTTCGATCTGAATGCAGAACATCTCAATAAATATGACCGTCTTCTCAATAACTGCATTCGATTCATTTTTAACCTTCGTAAATATGATCATGTTTCTTTTTTCCGCTCTCAACTGAAGTGGTTACCTATCCGACAGCGACGTTCTTTACGCGCACTCACTACTCTTTTTTCTATTATTAAGTCTTCTACTTCGCCCTCTTATCTAACTTCTCACTTTCAATATCTAGGTAGTAACCACAACAGGAATCTTCGCTCTTCTAACAATCTTCTCCTTTCTTGTCCTTCTCATAACTCAGACTTTTTACATTCTTCCTTCTTTATTCAAGCTATCCTTCTATGGAACGCACTCCCACTAGAAATCAGGATGCTGACAAATCGCTTTTCTTTTAAATTAAGGGTTCGGCAACTTCTTTGGAATCAACTATCAGAATCATCATAATATGTATATGTATGTTTATGTATTTATGTTTATTATATATTTATATAAGTATGTGTATAGTATAGTATATATATATATATATATATCATATTTATATATGTTTATTGATTTATATATATCTATTATTTATGCGCCTATCATATTTCTCTGCACCACTGTAAGGTTGACTGGTAGATAATGCCATCGGCATTAAGTCCGCCTGTATACATTGTTAGTATATGAAGTTTAAATAAATAAATAAATAAATAAATTATGTTATTAATACAATTTTATTTATGATCAACAATCAAATCCCACAAAATACTCGCCACCAAAACTGCTTTACTTCAAAATTGACAGTATGTACAGCAATGATATTGACCAGTGAAGCTCAAGTGTGGACAGTAGGCATAGATGTGATTGCAGCTTGTTCAACCCACAACGCAATACACACAATGTAATGAAGACCTGAGAACTAACGTCATCCAATTCTCTCCACGAGAAAGTACGAGCCATCAAAAACAAAACTTGTAACGTAAACAAGTCTCGCAACTCAGGTCTTCAGATTAAAAATTATATGTACCATGAAACTTAATTTACTCAGACCCCACTTAAGGGACCTTCTGTTCAGTTTTTACGTAATTAACTAACCCTACAACATCTTATAGTGACCATATCAATTTTTTTAAGTTTTAAATGAATGGAATGACTTGGCCATCCCTTGGAAATGCAAAGTATTTCAGAAGTAATACACATTTTATTAGATTGTTAATGCGTATAATTTCCTGCTATGAGAAAACTAAATTGATCGCACTTGAGATGAAGTGCAAGTTCGGTCGCCTTGTTATTAAGTATACCGTAAGTGTAGTCTCATTCTAAATGCTATTTCGTTCTATTTTGATGTTCTCAAGGGATAACCAGGGATTTATATTAAAGCACTAACCAGTTACCAGCAGTATAAGACTAAAAGACTATATGCACATGTTTACGTCCATACAACAGAATAATCAACAATTTTCAACTAAATATTTTTTTTCCTTTGTATTGCGTTTTATATCGTTGACCTTAATTACTGTAAATGTTTCAGTAATTCTTGATAATTAAACCAATTGAACCTAACTATAGCTAAACACTTGCCCAAACAATAAAGTAACGTGCCTATACGACAAATTTAACAAGGTACAATTGCACAAAAACCGAACGAATTAATTGAAACGACGTCTCGTTCCCGAAACATCCCGACATATCATTACGCGACCCGAGAGACATCAATCTCTCCGATCCTTACACTCACCACTTCACCACTCCCGTTCCTCAGATCAACAGCTCTCCAATAAAACACAATTGAACAATGTGTGTAAGTAAAGCACAATCCCCTTCCCCCCCCGCACATCCCTCGGCTCGTTAACAAATGCTCAATCCCCGGCGCGAGTGCCGACACACAGCCGGCCAGGGCGATGGCGGGGGTGAGGGGGAAGGGGGCACGGGAGGGGGGGGGCTACAGACAGGAGAGCCGAATTTTTACCAAATTAATCTTTCTTCAAACACTCGATGTTCTTTGTGCAACAATCGACGGAGGAGCGAATTTAATCTTGCGCCCGACTGATCCCGACGCGAGCAGACAACGCGGTGGTACTCTTCTCCATGGAGAGGGTAGTGGGAGGAGGCGGGGAGGAGATGGATTAGGAAAGAAGTGCAAACTGGGTTCGACTGCCAACTCCAATAGATCGTGACCCCCGCCACCCCCGCGTACACCCAGCACTCGCCAAATATCAACGCTGTAAACCACATGATTAATTATAAATACACAAAATACACCAATCGATTTAAATGTGGTTAATTCGTATTTGTAAATTGAGATAATTGTGTGATTTGATCATGATGATAATAAAATACCTCAAAACAAAAAACGTGGCTTAATATAATAGTGGGATAAAAATCTTAACTCATTTATATTTTGCTCATACTTCAAACTTGACAAACACCACAGTGGCAATCATAAAACTGGAAACAAAATGAAACGAGTACAGTATTGATATAATATATTTATTGTGACTACTACAGGACACGTGGTTGCAAACTCGCTACATATAACTCCGTACAATACATATCCCCTACTTACTCTACGCTACGCTACCGTCGCCGGCGCACGCCGTGACGTCACGCACACAACGCTGTGACGTCACGGCGAGCGCGCACTCCGCCACATTTACACTATGTACACGTGTTAACACAAATATTTACACTTTAAATATTAATTTACTCGTTGAAATTAAATATACATGACTTTATGTCGAACCCGACTCAACGGTCGGGGCTCGGTTCATTCACACAACTTGTTACGAGTTTAAATGATTACTATTGAGTAGTGCAAGTAACTTGCGTAATCTGAATAATTAATACACCTGATAATATGATTGCACAATATTTTAATACAACGCGAGTTACTTACACAATTTCCAGTTCTATTGACGAAATGACTACATCACAGAAGTCCTAAATATTGTTAAAATTATATGAAAGTTCACCAAGTGGGCGCCATTGCAATTCGAATAGAAATGTCGCATAATGTCTACACCCTCGCCACGAGAGGCGCACACACACACACTCGCACACACACAACTGTAAGGCACACACGTCTATACAACAGTCCCAGCGCCACGACGCACGCGCCGCGCGAGATAATGTCGAACAGTTCACTTACAACTTACAACAGACGAACAGTCAACTGAATACGTGTCCATACAAAATGATATGTGACTTACAAAGTACATGGGAATGTCAACTCTTACTAGCTACCGTTTGAGATCAGAGATCGAATGTCCGTCAGTCTCCCGAAGGGAGATCACGCCGAGGGAGTGTGAGCACTGGTGCGCCGTTTACACTGTCGGCGGTTGTGCGCCGGTTACACTCTCGGCAGTTGGTGCGCCGATTACACTGTCGGCGGCGGGTGCGCGGCCGAGTGTGTGTATGCGTGGCGGTGGGTATGCTCCGGCTACGTGTGCACCTTGCTGTTGTGCTGCAGCAGCGCGTCGTGCGCGCGCAGCCGCAGCGCCTCCGCGCTGGCGAGCCGCGCCACGGCGCCGGCCCCGGGCGCCGGCGGGGTGCTGGGGGGGTGCGGGCGCGGCGGTGGCGGCGAGGGGGCGCCCACGCCGCACCCTCCCCCCACCACCACCCCCGCGCCGTCCACCTCCGGCGGGCGCAGCACGGGCGGCGGCAGCGCAAGTACGTACCTGCACGCAGTACATGTCATGTTACTATTTTTACATCAAATAATATGTAATTCGGTTTCATGGACGGTTATCGTATCAACTCGATTCCATGAACTAATCAACAAAGACTTCGAAGTCACATCAAGAGTGGCAATTAACTACCCCGTGAACTCATTCATAATTATATCCCACGAGGAAAACGTCAAGTTGCTGAACGTCGCTGGATGAAGGCGCAAACAGGTTACTAAGCGAATTTTACAGAAGTCATGATGATCTTCATATCATCAATATCTCCTCATGGGTGACTTATGGCAAGTCTAAGGATCTCCTGCTAAAGTCTCGTATATCCATAGTATGTTTGGTTGGTACCGACCTGTGCAGCAGCGCGCGGAAGGCGGCGGCGGGCTCGGCGTCGTGCCACAGCGGGTGCGGCACCAGCCCGGCGCCCAGCCCGAGCGCCCACCACTCGCCGCCCGCGCCGCCTCCACCGCCCCACTCGCCCACCACTGCCGACAACCACACCACACTTAGCGCGCAATGGAACACTACATCAGCGATATTCACAAGTAATGTGATATTGTGGTGACAGGTTTTATACTTTTGTTAACTAAGAAATGATTGAGTAATATTTTCAGTGTTGAATGATATTGATAGATTCAATTGTATGAAAATATTTCTCGTATTTAAAATAATATTCCTATGAGCTATATTATATTCTGAGTATGAGTTGACTTTTATTGATGGTAGACATAATGTCTATTGTTTTAAATTCCATTTTCTAATACCAACAATATTTCTATTTTAATGACACAGGTGTAATGTTATCGTTAAATGAATGTTAATATAGTGTGCGTGGGTGTCGATAACCGTCGATAACTCGTGTGGTGCAGGTCGTTAGCGACACAAATCGCCGGTCATTACACGCGCGCTGTGAACACGCACGACACGGGAGCGGTCAATTAATATATGGGAACTAAATCGGTGATAAATTAAAAATAAGCCGAGATTTTCTTATGTCCCCTCTTTCCAAAAATGCATTGTTTTACAAAAGCTACTTAAAAGTTACCTAAACTTAACTAGGTTGTATTTTGGAAGAATATTGCGGCAAAATGCATTCTTAACGATAAGAGACTAAACATTTAAATTCAATTTAACACAACTTGTAATATAAACGAATGTAACGTAGTTCTTTTAAAACCGTGGCCAATTACGAAATACTGTTGGCTAGATATATTGCTTTTATTTAATACGTAATATGTAAACAAAATATCAGTTTGACTTATCCCATACTAATGTTGTAAAAAAATATGCTTACATAATTGAAACGTTACATTATTCATCTCATAAGAGAAAATCTCTAATACTAGAATAAAGTAATCTGTGTTACGGTAAACTATAAGACATTTGACTACCCGCAAACACTGGAGCAGGAACGATTAAATAGAAGCCCATAAAAGAGTAGAGAACACTACGCCTATAGTAGTGAGTGGTTCGCGGCCCCGTGTGTACGCGCCCTTACTAGTGACTAGTGACTAGTGAGTGACAAACGAATTGCACAGGGACACCGATACAGAGGGGACACGTCGCCGGCACTCACACCGTAACCCACTGAATAACATACTAGATTCAATGCTCATCAAAAGTAACTATCAATATTGTTTCACAATTTGTATTTTTAGTAATATTAAATAGTTGACATTACACTTTGAATTGAAGTTTTTGTACAATTTAAACAAAATTAGGAAAGTAAGAAGTCTATTACTAAATTATTTAGAATATTTATCACATATTTCGCATATACATGTATTTTAAATCTTAATACGCCGGAGGTACTATGAGCTTATGATTATAATAATTATGTGAACAGGCCTACTCTACGGCTGTGAATAGTTGGGCGTTAGTCTACCACGCCGCCCTAACAATTGTTACCCCCACTGCTCTTTTCAACTTGCTATTTATTTAACAGTAAGACATTGAAAAAATATTTTTTCAACATTATATATTTAAATAAGAAAAGGCAATATTTCAAATTTGTTTTAGGATTTATGATATAATTTACGTTCTAGGAATAGTTAATGTCTACCACGCAAGTAAGGTCACGGTGTAAATGCGCCCGACGATACTAAACAGGTGACAAATCGTGTGACATACCGCATAACGAGCCGCGCGATATCGAACGATCTAGAATACAAAACTAGTAAAACAATTATCTTCATAACACGAATAAATAATAGCGCTTGCTTGATGTAGTTATAGACAAAAATACTACACAAATATATACACTTAATATGTAGTTACTTACAATACGAAACTATTCGCATGTGATGGGAACATTTTACTCAGTCAATAATCACGTCTCACGTAACACACAGGCATTAGAGAGTTACATACATCATGTACATATTTTTAACCCACTTTTCACCAGCTGTGTCTATATTGACAGCCCCGTGGCGCAGTTGGCTAGAACCAGCTTGCGAAACGAGCGGCCGCGGGTTCGATCCCAGCACCGAGACAAATGTTTGTGTGATCCACAAATATTTGTTTCGGGTCTGGGTGTTTGTGAGACTGAAAAGTCTCTCGTAGTTTCTGATACCCACGACACAAGACTCGTATCTTAGTGTGGGGTCAGGACTGTGTATGTGACTGTTGGGTGTATTTATTTATTTATCTGTTTTAACATTTGTAATTTCTGTGTTTTCTTAATAAATATTGATACCACTATGTCCAACTTTTTTCCACGCGCACCGCATCCTTGTCATCAATTATTCCAAAAAAAGTCCGAAACAAACGAAAAACAAGGCCCAACAGCCTCAAAAACGATTTTACAACTGTTTTTTAAATAAATATCGATCGGTGTGACGGCGGCCCCTCGCGTATCACATCGAGCACACAATACATGCTCTGAGCATTCACATACTCACAGTAGCATTACCAGCAAATTGTTAATTTGACATGATGACGTCATGTGAAATACCTTGTGCGAGCGACGTCGCGGGACACGACCAGTCAAGAAGTCGGGTAATGTAAGGGGAATGCCCCTCGCATATTATATTTAGTTTGCTCTCGAAACTTTTTTACAATATTTAATCTTCTTGTAATCCGATGAGTGAACGATTTACCAACTTTTTAAACATGTTTGTTTATATCACAATGTGTTTGTATTTGTATCATTACATTTGAATTGTGAAGTTGTCTGGTACTTTATTTGAGTGTATTTTATAATCTGACTAAACCCTATTTTATTAAGACGTATAATGGTAAACAAAACCTTTGGACTCGAAATGGCGAATAAGGGAACTTGAGTAGTGGTTAGAATAGACGTAATCTGCACGTCTATTTTTTAATAGGCACGAGAATTGAAAAGTCAGACATAGGGCTTACTTATTCATACAAGGTACAATTATGATTTAAAGATGTAATGTTCGGTAGTAAAAGTCTTTAAAAACTTTTCAGTTCAGGTAACAAATACTATAATCGATTTCTTAGTGTTTTAAATTTGTTCCGATGTCGGCATTGAACCCGCGGCTTCTCCTAACTGGTGTCTAGCCGACTGTATCACTGGCTATCAAGTATATAGTGATGTAGTGTTATAACACCACCAGTGTTATCAAAGTATGTACCTATGTATGTATGTATGTATGTATGTATGTATGTATGTACGTACCGTGCTCGTGGTGCATAAAGGGCGCGTGCTCGCGGCCGAGCGCCTTCTCGCGCTTGCGCCACTTCGCGCGACGGTTCTGGAACCACACCTGCACACAACACATCACCGTCATCATCATCATCATCATCATCATCATTAGTCTCTGAAGAAAGCATGAAGATCACTCATAAAGGGAATATCAACATTGGTAGCAGATTTAACTGTTGATAGTTCGTGAACCCCTTCAACTACTGATGTCATGTAAACATCATTCATACTTCCCACTGTGGAGATCCGGCCTCCGTTACAACTAAAAGTTCTTCGTGTAAATAGAATAGCAATATCGTATTACTCGGACTTCGTGCTTAGGTGGTACTTTGGTTACAGTCTCGTAATAAACGCATTTCAGTAAATTTGCCACTAGAGGTAGAGTGACGAGTGACGAGCCGTAACAATAGAAAGGCATAAAAATCCGTCGCGAACAATTCAGCTAATCGTTGGTGGTGTGTAGTGGCTGTACCGGACGCAGGAGAATGCATTCTGTGGCGCGCGGGCTGCGGCGCACTTTTAATTTTTTTATTGGATGTAATTGTTGGCAATTTGTCCACCCCCCCCCCTCCACCGCACCCCCCGCGCACTCGACAGCCTCCCCCGCGGCCCCCAGCGGTGGTGCGGCGCTCGCCCACACCTCTCGACTACAATGGAACCGTAATGAAAAGCAATTACTCATACGTGGTTACCACGGCGGCCGGCTGCCGAGCGAGTTTACACTCTAACCCGAGGGAACAGGATCTATACTGTACCGACCCGCGGTGGAGAATAGAAACAAATTGAGCCTGCGGAGCCGCAGTGCGCTAATAAAAAGACATTGTAACGACGTAAAAATTGGTGTAATTTCATAATTTGATAATGAGAGCGTTTAGCTCCGGCCGCTGCGCGCGACAAGAGCCGGCGAGACGCACGCGCTGCGCTAACACACTGCGCTGATACTTGAATAACTCAATCAGAAATTTAACCAACAGAGCTTAGAAATTTATTCAATACTATACAGTTTCATCATCATTATCATCAGCCTTTCACGACCACTGCAGAACATAGGACTATAGCATGTCACTGGGCTCGATCTTCAGCCTTCCTCACCCAACCGCTGCTAACTTGCGTATACCGTCGTCCGTTATGCGCAGTCAGGGCCGACCGTGCCCTGGGGATTCTTCCCTCCCCTGTCTCGTCGGAGCCGTGACCGCCATCTTGGCCAGGAATAACGGGGCTACCGGAGACTGGACCGTTGTGCCTGTTTAGCCATAGGAGCTAATGCCCATAATCGCCACGCTGGGCAGGCGAGTCGGTGATCGCAGTAGTTCCTGCACTGCCACTGCTGCCCGTCACTGCTGTGTGTGATATACGGAACGGTTACACCGCCGTTTGTCTATTACCAGTCGGACTATGCAGTTTAATGAATAATTAAGCTATAACCGATGCTTTTCTCATTTGCATCTGCCTTTCCAAATGTAAAAATACCCGGTGCGGGTACCAATAAAGGCTTACCCTAAGCCTCTCAGCGACAATCAGCGCACATTATAGTACCGAGCGTGCTGCGGCGCGCAATCCCCGGTAATGTCCCGCGAGTGCCGACACTGGTCGCAATCACCGCCACTCACCGCCGCGGCTCCATTGCTTTCTAAATTTCCACTTCAAACCTACTTTCACCGCGGCAATGTGTACCTTCACACGCTTTATATAAGGTTCGCATTGGCGCGAGTGCGTGCGTCGAGGGGAGCGAACAAATCGCTTGTAGTGGAGCACCATCTATCGAGTGGATTAAAAGCAATTTGCAGTGAGTTGAGTGTGATTTAAGAGGCGCGGCGTTTGCAGGGCTGCCACGCACGCTCGCTTTGTCGATGCTTAGTGTTGCTTCTATTTGCAGCACCCCTACTCGAGCCGACTCAGGCGCTAAACCCACGCTCTGAGTGCGGCGTCTGTTCTCTCAACAAATGAGCCGCTGCCGTCCCGCCACTATCTCAAGAGGTCGTCTGATGCGGAAGGGATTATCGCCGAGACCACGTTTAACTCCGCCGCCCACCCCCCTTAGTTCCCCGCCCCACCACCGGCGGCGCGCGGCGCTCGAGTAGCGCTAATTATATCGCCTGTAATTACCGCAGGTGTCTGCAGTGTGCGGACATACTAGTAACTGCACCCGGATTCACCTCAATACACCAACTTTCTGTTAATTCAAGAAGCGTATCGATCAAAAAATCGTCGGGTTTAACCAAAATTGATACATCATGAGTGTTATCAAGAATAATTCGTTAAACAATAAGACACATTAGAGAAACGAGTACCTATATATTTATTTCTCTTCAACTTGTACTTGGAAAAAATGAATCATATTTTGTTCCCTTTCCAAATTCATACGACGGTAAAAACTCGCCAGGATTGCTACATCAATACATATAATTGTAAGTTTTATTGCTATCTAATCCCTCGCTGTATGTTTGTTGTGAAACTGCGCGCGTCCCCGAGACAGCGGTGTAATGGCGCTCGTGCTGCGAGTAATAGCAGTGAGAGTGCGGCGTCGCGGGCTAATCGTCGGCACAAAGCGATGGCTAAATTAATGTAATTAGTGCAATTATCCACTCGCGACGACCCTGCGCGACGGACACGAGGGTCGGTGCCGCCTCGCGCTGTGTGCACCCGCGCCGGGAACCGAACCCACACGCCGGCCAGTCGAGTACTGCTTATTGAAATGATACAGCTCCGAAGTATTGATGGTATTGTGTACAGCCGCCAATGTACGTAACAGGTGGTATTGAGTCGGACTTGATTGATAATAATGGCAAAAAATTCGCCCTCGAAAAGTTTTAATAGATTATATAGGTGACTGGGACAAACTCGCCTCATTTGTGGTATCGCTCCACAAGCAGATAATGAACTATGAGCCCAGCTCGTTTGTAACGTGTAAGTGAGGCAGGAAGTCTTGTTCGAGTTTCAATTTAAAAAATAGATGACCTTCTTCGTCTACTCATAATTTTTGGAATTTTTTGGAAACGCAACGTTGGACGTCCTCCGACAAGGCGATCGGACGACTTTGTAAAGGTTGCGGGAAGTCGCTGGCTAATAGCGGCTTCCGACCAATCCCGGTGGAGGTCATTGGGGGAAGCCTATGTCCAGCAGTGGACCACCGATGGCTGATGGATGGATGATTAGTAAATTTTTACGTTATGGGTTAATTAAGTCAGTATGGCTCAGCCGGTCAATGGATGTTAGATCGTGTAGATGCAGCGATCTGTCACTCCTGTGCTGTGCTGGCTGTGTGTGTGTGTGTGTGTGTGTGTGTGTGTGTGTGTGTGTGTTGTGTATGCAGTCGGCTCGTCGCGCCAATTACAGTATTGTAGTGCGCGCAAAAATTGCGCCACTGAATGCGGCTCGTTTGGGCGCGGCTCCTCCAAGGCATTAATCTGCGACAATTAGCGCCGCACCCCCCCTCCACACCGCCCCCCAACACCACACCGCACCACACCCCCTCCCGCACCCGGCGTACAGGCTGCGCTATCCACTGCAGCCAATGCGATGTCACACAATGTGCACATAGCATCGACTTTTCCAGAAGGTAGCTTTATAAGGTAATTGTGTGGAAACAATCGGTATAAGCTAATTGGCAGCAAGAAGGGTCTCTTCATCTTCAAGTGTCTCCATGGTCACTCTATGGTCCGAAACGTAATTGGCCAAAAATTAATATGATTTTCATTCACGAGTCGAGACACCCATATCTGTTGGTAACCGGATATCAACGGATCACTTTTGCAGAATGACACCTTAGCTTGGGTCAAGTGTTGCTTATCTTATGTACAGAATATCTAGGGCAAATTATCTATGCTATTTAAAGTAATAACGAAGACAAATCAGTTGGTATCGGCGCGCGTGGTGGAGCGCGGGCTCGGCGGCAAACATTAGCGCACTCGGCGCGAGCACGTAATGAGCCCACAATTACACCGCATTGTGCGCCAACACACCGGCGCAATCGGCGCAATCGGCGCACTCACAGCCATTCAATTGTATCATAAATTGGGTTGATATTAATACCTTATTGATTAAAACTGAATATGACATTGACTAACAGGCTGACGGGTCACATAAAAAGACTTCAACGGGCATATTTGTGTCACACAGATTGAGATAGATTGTGCTTAATTTACAGTAAAGTTATTAAAGAAAATTAGGCCACCTTGATACAGAATATAAACACCATATTCCCATGAAACCTGCTCTATAACTTACACGTTTAATTTCGCTGGTTCGAACACATGATTTAGAAAGAAGTGAGTGCGAAACACGTCCTAGCTAAAACAAAGCGCCACTTGACCGTACTACACACGTTGCATTGTCGTGTTGTTGTTCCCGTGGCACGTGTCAGCACGATGTACGGGGCGGTGTTGCACCGGGCCACACAGGGGGGGGCACTAGCTGCAGGTGGCGGGGGGAGGGGGAGGGGGCGGTGGTACCAGCGGTCAGGTGGCACAATTTAGCTGCGATTGTGAGCGCAGTGTATGCACTCGTGGAGCAGAATAGAAACTAATGCTAATTACACCCCCCGCCCCCGGCCCCCGCGCCGCGCGACAAACCGCACAGATGTGAGCCTGAGTGAGTGGTCAGTGTGTCACCCCCCCCCCCCTACATACATACACATAAACTCACAGTAATAGATGTAAAGCTAACTGGTCGGAACTACATTTTTTTACCGTCAAAATTAAAAAAAAAATCAATTTTTTTTTTTACGCTTACGAGACGGCAAAGATCATATGACCTAATAGTAAGTAACTTGCATGTTACGTCACGTGGAGTACTTATGACTTACGTTTTCCATAACACCATGTTCTCTACAGTATAAACCTGTGTCTACATGCACAGTACCGCGTACTGACCTGCACGCGCGCCTCGGAGAGCTCCAGCCGGAGCGCGAGTTCCTCCCGTGTGAACACGTCCGGGTACTGCGTCTTGTCGAAGGCGCGCTCCAGCTCGTGCAGCTGGTACGTGGTGAAGGTGGTGCGGCTCCGGCGCACCTGCTTACAGACACACACACGCCGCCTTAGTTACACACACACACAACCCTCAGTTACACACACACACAACACTAGGTGGCTTTGAAATAGCTCCAGAGTCCACTCTATGTGAACCAATCTTTCTAACAATTGATTTAGGCTCAGATGTCATTGCAACATTGAATAAATAGTTATAGACATTATTTTGACTCTGCATGTTGCATCATGAATACAAACATTGAATTACCCATAACAAATTTTGTCGCGGCGCGAGGATCTAACTCGCTACGTACTCTTAGGCGACACGTAACCAAATGCAGGCGATTTATTTTGGCTTTCTAATTAGTCTATTTTGAACTGTAGATGGGCCGAGGCTACTAGCCCGAATTAGGTGTTCGATCTACATAGAGTAATCAAATTATCACATAAAATGCTTTTGTTCTGTACTCTCAAACGTTATGTGTGTGTGTGTGTGTGTGTGTGTGTGTGTGTGTGTGTGTGTGTGTGTGTACAGACTGGTGTGCAAGTTACCTTGCGCGGTCTGGCGGCGTCGAGCGCGTCCAAGTGTTCGCCGTGCTCGCCCGCGCGCTCGGGATCCGGCTCGTGTTCGTGCTCGTGCTCGTGTTCGTGCTCGTGATCGGAGTCCGAGTGGACGCCTGTCTCGCTCTTCAGCTCCACGCGATCTGTGCAAAAACAACGTAATTAATATCATTGTAACAAACAAACGTGATTTAGAATTACTTGTATCAATGTTGTTTTTATTGTGGTGTACAACAAAGAATAAAATAAATAAACGTATAAAAAGAAAAGCGCGCTATTAAGTTAAATCACCTTTATTCAAATATATCTACTTTTAGAAGTGCTTTTAAATCGTCACTAATAACAATACTATTGAAATAACAAGGCACGGCGCAGAGACATGTTCGTTGGAGAACAAATGTTATTAAACGGGGATTACGACTCGAGCACATCGCATCGATATCAATAAGTAATAGACGTGCAATCTCGTTCTTGTTCGTTTAAATATTTCTATGGGTATTTTCTTTTGAAAGATATTAAAACAATTTAATTTTGCCTCAGCCTTGACCTGCTCATAATAGTATTTTCACTGAAATAAATAAATACACTAATGCAAACATGTTATTTAAAGTATGGCATAATCGTCTTAGAAGATTACTTGAGGTAATCTCTGGATGAGATAATTTCTTTGTCTAAGTTTTACTGTCCTTCCAGAAACACGCTCAGCTCAGGATTTAACTTATGAATCCTCTATTTTATGAATAAAAAATATTACTTTTGTATAATAAAATTACATAACTATAATTGGTTGATAAAAAACACATTAAATGTAAAATCATTATACACACCAAAGAATTTCTTAAGACCGTTCAGATGTGTAGGGGATGTTTTTCTTCACCGTTAAAGTACGCAATTATTTATTGTGAATAGTCATTACTTACGTTATACTACTTGCGCCAAATTTTATAAATTTATTTTGACAAATCATAATAGACTTTAAATAATTATCGCTTCGTGGGACACACTAGTTCCCATGAACCGCTGGTAATCCGCGACAGTTCCCCTAGTTTAATATTCAACTGTATTTTAAATCGAATTGTACCGAAATTACCCCAACTTGTCAGATGAACAACCTGTGTTTTTGTACATCAGTCAGCACTCGACGTGAATGCAATGAAAGTATTTATTTAAGCAACATTATTTGTGTAAGCGATTAGAATTGTCCTCGACAGCGATTATCATGCTTATTAAGAGTTAAATGGGAGCTTTTTTTAACTGAAGTTTAAAAAAAATGTTGCAAGAGAATGTTTTTACGAAAAAAGTTTGGATTACTGTTTCCAAAACTGCAGCAATGACAAACTAAATTAATCAGAACCAGAATAACAACAATTTTAGGTTTAAGTAAATGAAGATATCGAAATGATTACATTTAAGTCACTAGGATCATAATAATAAAGAGGCAGGACGTGTTTTTCAATACTGAGTTTATTATGAAGTTAAAAACGTCCTGTATTAATCGTGAAAGAGAAATGAAAGTCGAGCTAAATGCTAAGGTAGCTTCATCTAACGTGTGTGTTGAGTGTTGTCACACGAGTAATTTAATTAAACTGTAGATATTGGATAAGAGAGCAAGTCATAACATACATATTATATACATTACTACTTTGAGATTGAGTACAACTTGGACGCCTGGAAGTCACGTAATGACTAATCTTTGATTACAAGAAAACAAGCAAGTTGGTAAAATTGGTGATGGAATTTATAAATTCTATTTGGTACAATACATACTTGCCTAAAGCAATTTTTAAATAAATTTTATAGTGTATAGCAAAATCAAATCATTGTCTGTTTACCGATAAAACTTCATAATATTAATAAAGTCATTTCAGTTATTCTAAGAGTTCTAATTCCAATGTTTATAAAACTATACGGGTAAGGCGATTTAATTTCCTAGTGCAATGTTAGTTATTATAAAATTTTACATAGTCCTGTTTCCCTTCTATTTTACTAAAATAGACATTTGAATTTTTTGAATAAAGTATTGTATTGTAGGATAATATCATAACATGCCAAATCTAATATTTCGTGAAACCGAATTGCTCGTCCTGTCTGCCCTATAGTCCCAGCGGCGCACACAACTTTAGCTCGTTAATTAAATCTACAAGTTACGGCCGGCGACAATGCGATGTAACTCTACTTGAGAACTACTCGCGAGTTGTGCGAGACAACGCTCCGACTTTACAATATCTGTACAATACTCTTGAACTCATTGAAGGCATCGAGATAATTATAATTTAAGACATATTTTGAGTTATAAAATTAGAATAAGCCAGGCGCCTAGAGTAATATGCTATTTATTAGAGTACTACCAGTGAGACTAAGGTTCCGTGAATGCAATATTGATAAATCACCTCATGAGAATTCATTTTCTCTGCATAAAAAGGAGCCTATATTACTTCCCAGGGTTCATACCAAAACTCGTTCAAATTATTAGAATAATTTTAAATTAAAACACAACAAACGAAAAATCAAAGCTTTCTTCTTCATAATATTGACATAGATAAGGCAATATTTCAGTTTCCGACCATTAATGCTTAGACGAAATAGGCTTTCAGATCCACCGCTATAAATGTGTACAAGTTTCCACCAAATGCATTGTGAATAACTCCAAAATTTAGAGAAGTGTGCCTTTGATTTGAATCCACGAATTTAAATGTGCATGTGGAGGCCACCCAATTAAAACAATTTAAACGAAATCATATCAATACCAACGGTTAACGAAGTATTTCGCGGTAGGCGCCTTTTGAGTCGCTCACTTCTATAAATCAATCAAATCAGTTTCCGATTGATTTGTACGAATGCCTGGCACTAATATAATGCAATAAGGTTCGATACCTGGTGTGTATGTGTGCATGTGTATGTGTGTGTGTGTGTGTGTGTGTGTGTGTAATTCCGTCAAATTGGCCGTGTAGGCGCCGCGCCCACGTTTTTCTAAGCCGCTTACAGACACGATGCAGCGCCATGTGCCGTCGAGTGCACACACACCACTCGGTACCGGGCGACACACAGGACAGACTTCATAGTTCATACCTATTGCAACGGTTCGAGAAACATTTTCTCTTTGATATCTATATGTACCTAGATACTATATTAATGCTTCGAATCCCAGGCACTACTGGTCCAATTGAGGTATTCTATCAGCTTTAGACATTCCATTTAATGAAAAGTCACACGCTTTGACCAATAGGACCGGAGAAACACTGGGAAATGTAGCAGAAACGCAAATCATTTCTAATTAATATTTTTAATATAATGTTTATTGGACGATATTGAAAATATATTGTATAGCTATTTTGTATCTCTCTACGTATCCGTATCGTATCGTAGCTTTTCCGACCCAAATACATTATTTTTCCAAGATTTTGGTTACCATTATGTGTAAATAAAATATTATAAAGGATATTATATAAATTAAATTAGTCAGCATTGAATGCAAGAGGTTGCCGGAGGTGCGATAATCCGTTCCTGCTGTTCTCTCCTTCAGTTAAAGTCTCCCTCACTTGAGATATACAAGTGTTGTACGTGTTAAAAGGGTTGCCCTTTACTAGGAAACAGCTTGCTCGTTTACAGACAAATATCAAAGTCATATATTGGGTGGATATTGTGTAAGAGGTAACAATGAAACAAATGAAATTTGTAGTTTTCCTAATAAATACATACATACGCTCATGTGTGCATCAGAGCGCGGGGTAGACATTTGTGTCTGTGATTTTTGTGTAATACTAAACTCACCCTTTGGTAGCTCTTAAAAATGGATAAGTTTGTTGCCTGTTATTGGACACAGACACATGTATCTCACTCGGTAAGGGAGCCATGATCGGCGGGAAATCACGGGATCTCTAGTTCGGTTAGACAAAGTTTTAAAGAAGTTTAAGCGTAAATCTAGCTCCTTATTATAAGGGTTTCTTATATTTATCTACTGTGTGTCACTTCGTAGAGAAATGCCTGATAGTTCTGTGTGTATTTAAGTAAATTTTGCATTATAAAGAACACTGGTAAGCACGTCGCTAGTAGGTTTCTCTTTGATTAAAAAGAAAAATAAAAAGTGCACTTAAAAAAGATAGTCGGTTCAAAGTAAATATTACATTTTTGTCAATTTAATTCAAATAAAACTTTACCTAGACGGTTATAAAATAATTTTGCAATACTAGCGATACCTAGCACTCAAACATAAGTACGAAAAATACAACTTAAATCTTGTAGAACTGCAGCTCGTTACAATTTTGTAGTACTTTATTTTGTTTTTTAAATTGACATTTATATTAATCTGTGTTTAAGAAAGCAAATAGAATCTGTCAACTCGAATATTTACGGTATACTTTACGTACATAATATGTCCACACGTGGGTTAAGCACGCTCGCGGATGACCTCATTAAATAATGGAGATTTAAAATAAGACGTTGCATCGTGCTCTTTTCCTCGACACAGCGCTGAATTTCCGAGGGGTCGAATTTCTATCGCTTGCATGTGACTCTCACGAGCATATTTCGAAAAATAGACCCTACATTGTCACCGAAAACTCGATGAGAAAACTAATCTTTATATTTCTCATCATGAAATTGATTACCGGAAGTATTTATTATATTATTGTATTATGTATTCTATA
Source organism: Cephonodes hylas (assembly GCA_030295005.1). Taxonomy (NCBI): domain Eukaryota; kingdom Metazoa; phylum Arthropoda; class Insecta; order Lepidoptera; family Sphingidae; genus Cephonodes; species Cephonodes hylas. Next base: position 1,211,212 of record AP025385.1, read on the forward strand.
ATAGTAATTATTTTTGTTGCGTAGACAAGTCAGCTAGATACACTCTTCAAATCCTTTTCTAAGATACAAATGTTAGCACCACATCTGATGGTAAACACGATAATGTTCAAATAGAGCTTCAACTGTCGGCAGCCTAATTTTCATTTGTAGAAGTTACGATAAAATTCGCTGTATCTTACCAAGACCTACTTGTTTCATATAACCATGGACCATACGGCTAATTGTCTCAGCCCGAGCACATATTCATATCCAACCAACTGCGCAACGGAGACCGACAACAAGTTCTTTCGATTGAAGTTTTAATAGCGGTTGTTTGCGTTCTCTCGGCGGCGTGGAGTGGGATCAGCAGCGCACAATGCAGGCCACATGTGCGACCGCAAGTAATAGCTAGCGAGCATTGTGCGCGCGCCGCGGGGAGCGGCTATAAGCCGTGCTAGTTATTATATTTAATACAAATTATTTGTCCGGAGCCATCCGTAATGCTGCTCATGGTGTAATTACGGTTTAGAATAAGGGACCTCGATCTTACACTCACATGTATATAGGGTGTATTCAGACCGCGATCGGAAACTAAGGCAGGTAATAACTATGGCAATTAAAAATTTAAACAAACCCCGAGCGTTAAAAAAATCCCGAGAAAAACAAAATTTTGACGACTCCCATACAAACCACATACATTTAATACTGATGGTTTATGGAAAACATCAAAAAAAAATTTTCGCATTTTTTTTTAGCGCCAGAGGTTTATGTCTCCTTGGTTATCCTCTGCCTTAGTTTCCAATCACTGTCCGAATACACTTGTATACCTATATCCTGGATTTTTAAAATCACGTTCCACTAGTTGTGTTAAGTCGTTCTAAATTAAAACACTTCTAAGTTGACACTAAGATAAGAGCCTTGTTTTTAACTACGAGAGACTTTCGGTCTCACAAATATTTGCGATCAAACCCGCAGCATCTCAATTCGCAAGCTAGTGTCTAGTCAACTAACCCACGGGGCTTGCTGGGATATTTCTACACTCCACGATTGTTAGAAAAATTCACTCATGTCACGGAAGACTGATGATTCACTTATATCACGGAAATATCGAGGAATTTTAATAGTAATGCAATATTTTATATTAAACTTTATTACCTTTATTAAAAATATATAAACAGTAATATTTAAATCATTAAATACATAACAAATTTCAACGCTTCGATAAAATGACAGGTCTAATTATTAAACTCAAAACCCCGTAGTTGCGACTAAGTTAATAATAATACACAATGTCTAAATAACTTTTTTTTTAAAGTCCGCTCATTATAGTTAGCCACAAAAAAATTCGCAAGTTTCCACTAAAATGTTAGGTAATGTGCGCGCATTGAAGTCTTTTGTATGGCGCTCCGGCGCGCGGACAGATCACGTCGCGCAGTCACAATGTTTATTGAAACAACCGCCGTATGTGAGGGATTACCGTGATTTATCATTTAGTATTTAAATAAAAGCCAATTAATTAAAGAAATTATTTAGTTGCACTAACCACTTTAATATTGCATTAACTGTATAACAATAGGGAGCAATAGAAAGGTTCGGATCCGTGGATAAATTTGCTAATAGTATTTTTGCCAAGAGAAAAGTTATCAGAATGTGCAACTAAATCTGTAAATCGAAGCGATTCACGATAACTTTGTTTAAAACCTATATTGGGGATATGTTACAATAAATTTAATTTTATATTTTGCTATTTCTTTTGTTTTTATTGTCCGCTATAATTGTATCTTCACTTATTTTTAAAACACTCGGAAACGCTATCGATTTGACAAAACTATTATTTTTGCTAAGAGAAATTCCTAAAACTTCGTAGCAACTTCAGTATTATGTTTCAATTCTGTTAAAATACTATTTAATACTGCGTTAATATTGTACAGTTGATAAAATTGTCAATTCACTGTATATGTGCGCAATTAAATTGTGTCGCATCCGAACCAACCGCAATAAATTCATTGAGCTCGTCCGACTGGTTGGAGCTAATAAATTGTAATTTAATATTAATTTGTTGCAATTATATCATAATTACTTGTTGCGACATTACGATACTATTAATTACATTAGCAGCAATTTGTAACTGGATGAATACTGATGAAACTAAATTCTTTTATAATGATTTACGTGTTAATTCAATTATATAGGTATTAACAAGTTATTATATATTCGATAATTAATTGACAAAATCGAATCTTCACTAATATTTAAAAAAGCTTCGAATCATTACTTGAAAATATTTTAAACATTTACATAATGAAGTCTCGATTAAATTCACAATGATTAACATCATCACAAGCACTACCAGCAGTTTATACTTTAAATTCCTTATTGTACTCCTTTTTCTTCGTTAACTAATGTATCACCGAACTAGCGTTGCTAACTAACATCGGGCGGGAGAAAGTTTAAACTTCGTGCTTGTGCTAACTAAACACAATTTTTGGCATTTAAAGGACTTCTATCTTACTTTTCAGGGTCCCACGTATTTCCTAAAAAAAAATCATTTTGATCGCTTGAGTAGTTCTTTTTGTAAATCGTAACATATAAACAAGATATCAAACTTTTCCCCTTAATAACTTAAGTTTGCATGAAAGAAACTTAGTGACATGTCGTCTGTTTTTACTTAAGTTCACTTAGTAGTTAGCGGGGAAATAAAATACTTCCTTAAAACTTTATCACTACATAACCCGAGAATTGTTACAAGTTACTTTCTCCGTATATAACTGAGTTCACTGGGTGTAGATTGACGTACCGTGGCTGTCCTGTCGGCCGAGGATGTGGTCGATGGTGTAGGCGGCGGCGCGGCGGCCCGGCTCCGACATGGTGCGACCCTCACGCGGCGCGCTCCATCACGCACTGAGCCACGACTCTATGCCGCACGGCCGCCGAGGCACAACCCCTACTGGACTCCATCCCTCTCTAACACTACCCGCCGCCTCTATCTGTCTCCCTCGTCGCTCCGCCCCCGGCTGGGAGTGGCGGGCGCCAGCGCACTCCGGCCCCACCGCCGGCCGGCCGGACACCGGACACACCGCCGGACAGCGCGCCGGACAGCCTGCCGGACGCGCATGATCGATTGTTTTCATTACAACAATTGTCGCCACTTATCGACGCGATTACAGAGACATGTATCCGAGTAAACAGCGGTAATAGATCGGGCGCACCGCTCGGGACTTAGTGACATTAATGCACTGAGGAGAACGATATTGTATGTTGTCCATGCATTCGCCAACTGACTTATTATTCAAGCATTTACATCAATTTAATATATTTTAAAAGATATTTAATTTTTAAAAGAGCTCCATTTTCTAATATTATTAAAATAAGTTATTTTAAAAGTACTTGCTTAATAATCTTGACATCTTGTTGCAATATCAAATCCTAGTAGAAGCATAATCACTAAGAAGTCACAAAAAAATATATTCTTTAATCAATTAAAAAATAAAAGTCAGAGACAAAACTCTCTGAATCACGCAACATAAAAGTAAAACTCGGTTAATCATTTAAGGATTAGAATTTCTCACGTTAAACAATGACCTATGTTTGAATCAGTTTGTTTCTTCGTTTCATTGATACAAATGTTTGCGAAATGTGATGCTCGATGAAGTATGTCCACGAGACAAATAATCTTACTACAATAAAATTAAATTTGAAAGTAGGGGTAATAAAGTACCCGATATATTATTACAAATCAATATTATCAGTTGTGTCAGCAGGCTCAAGTCGCATGTGATTAGGACGAGAATGTAAATTAGCCGACAACTTGTGGTCTGTGCCACATTTCCGCACTAAACTTCGCAGTCACTTCTACGAATACTCGTCGCTCCGTCACGATCTCAACAAGTATACAACCTACTTGTTATATGTTCCGGTCAACAGACGAAACACACACAAGTGTACTAAACGTTGTCTATGGAATACAAAATATTTTTTTATTTATACTGATAATTATGGACAGTTTAGGTACAGATATTGGACGATGTTTATTGATTTCACTACACGGAAAGCCCCATTACGGGAATAACAAAAATAACAATAACAAAAATACAGGTATTTCAAGGCAAATGTTATTTGGTACCAACAGTTATGAAAATTGTTTCGCCAGTTGAAGTGTAGTGCTTACAAAAATATTCTTCTCGTATGAATTATAGTGGCGCCGTCTACGAGCGATTCTTAGAAATCCTTAGATCCTTACAAAAAAAAAATTACAACTATTCTTACAAAAACATATTTCTTCTAATACTAGGATAATGAAATATTAAAAAATAACAACGTTTTAGTTTTGAACAATGTCGAGAAGCTCATAATGTATGATGTCTCGCTTTACCACCATCCTGAGACCTAACAACACTGGTTGTAATGTGGGTTTGATAATGTTCCGATGGCTTCACCTCGAGGGATACACGTGTGAATCAGTGGCGGTACTTCCATGGGAGATTAAAAGCTTTACACGTTAATTGTGTAATATCTTGTTATTAATTATGTATTATTTACTGTGAGGTCATACTATATGTTGTCTTTTATATACCAAATTACTTTGGTTAAATAAAAATAAAAGATTAATATTCTGAATTTTTAAGGCAAGCTGGGCTTTAGGATTTTTATGAAAGTAAGTCACTAAATCTGTGCTTGTATTTTGAACAGAAAAGAAATTGAATCTGCATACGAGTATGTCCTTGTGAATTAAAATTCATTTCATTTCTCAGGCTATTAAAATTGCCAACTGAACACTATTCTACTTTAATAAATACTGCTGACCGTACGCTTTTCACCACATTACAGTAATATCGTTGGTTTATTAGTAGTAATAAGGTAGATGCGAGTCTAGTTGGAATCGAACCCAGACATATCCGTTTCACAAAGTCACAAATTGTTGTCAAATGCGGAAAAGAGAGAATACAAAGCTGGTCGCGTAGACCCCTACTCGTACTATAAATAAAAGAACATTGTATTGATTTCAAGTAACAAGATTGAAAAGTTCACAAATTATTACCTACGTTAATAAATTATATTCACTTCGACATAATGTATTATGATCATTAAATTTTCACTTTAATACTTAGTTATTTACTAACTAGCTTTTGCCCGCGACTCCGTCCGCGAAGACTCTAGGGTTAAGTGTAGAGAGATTTTTGCATTTATAACATAAAATACCCATTCCCACGGGAACACTTCATTTTCCGGGATAAAAACTATTCCATGTGAATTATGTGAGCTCTACCTCTCTCTATACCAAATTTCATTCAAATCGCTTTGGTAGATCCACAAATACTCATTCCCACGGGAATACTACATTTTCCGGGATAAAAAGTATCCTATGTTTTATCCTGATGTATAAGCTATATTATTGTAAAGTTTCATTAAAATCCATTCTGTAGTTTTTACGTGAAAGAGTAACAAACATCCATACATCCATACTTACAAACTTTCGCCTTTATAATAGTAGTAGGATTTGATGAGTACAAAATAAATAATCAATTCTGTATCACTTATTTATTGAATCTATTCATATTACCGCAACGGAATCATTTAAGAGTGAATGTGATACTGTTCTTATCAGAAAATATTTTGTGATAAACTCTTATGTAATTTTATTAGTTCTACATAATATGTAAGGACATAAGCTAATAGGTGTTATTTTATTTGAAATTTTGATACTTTATCATCACCGTCATCATCATCATCAGTATATTTACGTATCAGAGGTGAGGACTGGCCTCCTGTAATGCTGCAAAAATTTAGACCTTAGAACACATAAAAATTTCATATAAGAACTTTTAAGCGTGCAGGATCCCTCACCTTGATTTCCTTAATCATTAAATAACAAAATTCACAGGAATTTTGACGATGAACTAAAAACGTTATTTAATGATTAAGGAAATCAAGGTGAGGGATCCTGCACGCTTAAAAGTTCTTATATGAAATTTTTATGTGTTCTAAGGTCTAAATTTGAGTTTGAGTTTTAAAAATTCTGTAATTTTTAAAAGTCAAAGGAGTGTGTAGGGGTTAGAAGCCACGACCGCCGAGATTTTCCACTCGACATCGCGATCGCCATCATCTCACTAAACTCTATGCTACTGGATTACTTATTGAACATTCATTAACAACGCACGTTCATTATATTAATTCTAGTTTACTTTTAATTATTTGGTTCTTATTCCTGTTGCTAATTGGAAGTACCTACCGCATTAAACTTATTAGAAATCGTTCCTTAAAAGATGCTTGTTAAGAAACGTTGCTTTTGAAAGAAATTAAATGTGTTGTCGTTGCTAAAGTTGTTTTGAAGAAGCTTTTGACAGAAAGAAAGAAGAAAGGGTTTTAATCGATTCTTAGCATTTCTTAGCATTACAAGTACATTATCATAATTTATGAAATCCTTTTCCTCTGTTAAACACAGCAAAACATCGCGTGATGTTCTTAACTATAGATTCAACAAACATTTTCAAGGGAATAATTATGTTCTTGATGTTCACGTAGAGACAACAAATAGTGGCGAGTGTCGGGCGAGCGGCGCCGCGTGCCGAGCTGTGTATGTACTGCGGACGATGGAGCGCCTTTGTCGCGGGAATTAAGGCAATTTTCGCAACGCCGGAAAATAAAATAATAGCTTTCCCATTAGCGGGCCGGTGCGTTCCCCCCGCACTACCCCCCTCCCCGCCGCGCCCGCCCCGCGCTCGGCTCAAAGACATTCGCTAATAGTAGGAAATAAATTTGTCGTGGAGCGCGCGCCGTACTTTGTGCGCACTCGTTCCGGATCATTTAACGCCGCCGTCACAACCAGCAGCAACCCCACCCCCGCCCGCACCCTCCCACACACCCTCACACACACACATAGACACAGACAGTGCACCAGCAGCACGCGGGTGATGACACCAAGACATTGGACACAAGAGTGCATGCAGCTTGTGGAATAAAGATAATAATTAGTGTGTATAAAATGTACCTACTAGCACAAGCTGCCAACAGCGAGAGCAGGCGCTTGGAGTGAATATTCCTAATCGTTTTCCCGAAATAAGTACCACACTGGGTTAATGAGGGTTGATACATTTCGCTTACTTTTTAACCGACTTCAAAAAAGGAGGTTCTCAGTTCGATTGTTTTGTATGTATGTATGTATGTTTGTCCGCGATTATCTCGCGTTTGGCTAAAGCTATTTGGATGCGGTTTTTTTTAATAGATAGAGTAATTCAATAGGAAGGTTATAGGCTATATAACATCACGCTACGACCAATAGCAGCGGAGCAGCAATAAAGAATGTTTCAAAATCGGGGATATTTTTTTTTCCTTTTGAAAGCTTCCGCCGCGTGCGCTGCCGAAACGGTTAAAGTTACGCTAAAATAATGTATGACAGAATTATTCTCCTTTAAGTGTTCTAAAAAGAAGTCCGCGACAGCATATGCCTATCTTTTAAGATTGGTTCACTGTAACCTCTTTTATGCTAACCAAATTTGTCCTAAAATAAAGCATTGTTTATGAAGTTGTTTTTATAAAGATTATGTTAATCCTTATCCAAACAAATAAATGCGTTATTCATTATTATTATTATAAGTATTTGATTTAAAAGAAATTTGCCCTTTACATCATTTGATTTCAATTAGTATCTTAGAAGATATCGCAGTTTTAAAATAATTATCAAGCGCGCAATAATGATGCACAAGGCGCCGACCGGCGTGTTACGGTTTCACGTTTAAACAATTTGACCGATTTGTATGATTTTTGTATATTTAAGTAAATGGGACTCTGTGGAGTAAAATACTACAACTTATGTATGTTCTATCTGAACACAAACCTGTAGTCCACGCAGACGGAGTTGCGGGCAAAAGCTATGTATAATAACATCCATTAATTAAATATCAGCATTGCACCCGTGCAAAGCCGGGGCGGGTCGCTAGTTTAATTATAATTAATATAAAACAAACAATATATCATTAAATATCAAAACAAGGAAAGGTTACTAAAAATTGTGTATCACTACATAGCAGTGTTGGGCAAATGTTAATTGAACTAACAATTAAAAATTAACAATTAATTAATTGTATTTGCAGTGACAGCAACTAACAACTGATTAATTGTTAATTGTGGTTTTATACAATTAACAATTGATCAATTTTTAGTTATTTTGGGGAAAAAAAATTGACAATTAACAATTAACAATTAATTTTTTACCAAGTATTAGTTTAAGTATTGGGTACATGCGTGTGCGGATTAAGCCTCTTAATACATTTACGGTACCAAATAGAACTCCTGAACAGCTTATAGAAGGGGTGCGGCAGAAAGAATCTTTTGTAAAGTTTATAACTGTATGGAATCACATAGCAATGCGCTGACGTTTGTTGCTACATTGCAACAATATGACGCGCAGGCGTTCTAATTGCATTACTTAAGGGTTTAGGTAATTGCGATGAGTGTCGGTGCAGCGCCGAGCGCGCGCGCCGGTGGTTTTGAGCCTCCAAAATGACCCTAAAATAGCATAAATATGACAAGCTAATTACCTTGTAATTTATCAAAATTTGCATCATAATCATTAAATGTTCTTTGAAAAGTACTGTTTTTGCTGAAATTACATTTACTTATATTAAATAATAAAAAAAATACCCATTTTACACGGCTTCTGCACCTGAATATTATTATAAATAAAGCTACAAATGGTGTTATATTGAAAGGAAAGCAATTGACATGAGTTCAATTGCATTAAAATAAATACACCAAGTGTTAGATAATATTCTAACCACAAGTTGAAACCCTTTTTAGGCAGACAATTATTTTGTTATTACGTTTTCAGTCTTAACTGAAAAACATTGAAATAGGGTATTATATAAATAATGATAATCTTTAAATTAATTCAGAAAGCAACACATACTTATATTTTAGGTACTCAATTTTAATGATAGAATCAGATAATGATAACTAAGTAGTTGTGTATTAATTGGTTTTAATTAATAAGAGAATTAGAATATGAATTAGTCTAAATCATGTACTTGTATGTAATTGTTCTCATATAAGTAATTATATTTGTATATAGCCATGTATAAAATCCTGTTTGTAGGAGATGAAATAGAAATTATTGAGATATCACATGAGCCACTTGTAACAGTTAATTACAAGCCCTCAACTTCTTGTAAATTGTTGTATTGGGACATTATAATAATTAACTTGTAGTATTTATAAGGTCAACAAACTGAAAACAAGAAAATATGAAGCAAGGACCTCTTATATTGGTGAAATTTCATGTAGGTCAAAAAATAAACAGTACCCAATCGTTTTATGTCATTTTTATAATACTCAATCATATGACCCATTGTTTGTTTTTGTAATTTAAGGTAAGAAGAAGAAAGTTACCACTATAAAGCTGTTAAAACAAAAAACAATCCCTCAAGGAAAATTATTTTAAAACTCAATTGGTCAATGCGCTATTGAAAAGAAGATTTATGACAGAAAAACTCCACCTTGAAATTTCATTATAAAAATTAAAATAAATAGGGGAAATTAAACCATAACCTTTTTTCAAATTAATATCCTAAATATACACAGCACCTCTTTATGTGTGTAATACTTAGGTACAGCTTTGTATCACAAGTGTCAATAAATACTATTTAGAGTGAAAAACCCAGAAATGAAAGAATAATATATATTGATGCAGGGAATAATCCCACAGTCTGTTGTATTATAAGCTGGCATCAACCTAGAGTCTGTTGATTATTTAGCATTAAATGAAAAGAAGTTTTCAACTGTAAAATAATTATTATTTATTGTTCTATTTCTAACATATAAATTATCATTATCACCTTGTGACTATATTGTGGATTTCTGGGATGTTTCAATTATATTCTCATGAATACTTGCATAGTCATTTTTTCAGTATTGAATATTATGTAGAGCTATACCTACACGCCACAGGTAAAAATCATTTTTTAATTTTATTTGAAGTCCAAGTTGGACACATAAAAATTTTTCCTTAAGCATGTCAGAAACTCTTTTCACAAGGTCTCAGCTCTTTGTGTAATCCTGTTCATCTAGTACTCTTTATTCTGGATTTAGTACAGGAGTCAAAAGATATTTCCTACGTGTGTCGCAACATTAATTTTGAATCACACACTATTTGAATGTTTAGAGCAAAGTAGCTTCTTCTGTTTCTGTATGATTGACTGATGTAGCCTGCATGCTACCTGAAAACATCAAGTTTTAAAGTACAAGATAAATATTTACATCAACAATAGCAAAACTTTATAATACATACCAGGTGACTTTAGTTTGATATGGGTGTCATTAAATGCACTAATACCGGTTTGTATTATTATGAAGTTACTCATCCTTCTTGTAATTGGCGTGATGTTGTCTTTAAACAAAGGGCTAAGCTGTACCTACAATCTATACAATCAATTTGAGAGTTGAAAATTGTATGCTGAATAGTTGTTAATGTGAGTCATGGACGTAATATATAAACGTTTATATATTACGTCCATGATGTTAGTCTACTCCTTAAATTTCAACTTGCGAAAAGTCATAGTTGTTGACATGTTAATGTTGAAAACATGTTTGAAATTAAGCGTATTTTTGCTTCGTAACGCACGTTTGACATTTTCTCGACGTTTTGTTATTCGTTACGTTAGGTACTCGGTTTAAACTTTTTTAAACTCTCAAAATAGTTTCTGCGTATTTTTTATATTTTAAGTTAGTATTTATTGTAATACACATATCATTTTGTATGTAAAAGTATTTCTCACCACAATTTCGTTGTGATATTGACTTTTATTAAAGGACCTATTTTCTTTAAAAAGGAGAAGCAAAACGCAACACTAACGACGCGACAAGTAATGATAACACAAACGAAAACAAATTGAAAACATTCAACGACATTTAAAATAAATAATATTTTTTTGGCAGCGTTCTTAACAATATTATATAGTGGCCACTGGCACTGGTAGGTATATTACCGGCAATGTCTTTACTTAAATGAAACAAAATACAATATACATTCATAACAAACGGAAAGATACTTTTTTCCCAAATTTGCTGGAATTGCATATTCAGGGCAACCAAGATACTCTTCAAGACGAATCTAACGAGTCCAAAGTTGATAGAGTTGCGTCATTTAATTACGAAGTTCCGATGGCCACCTTCCAGCTCCATCATCAGACCCTGGTTACCATATGGTATCATAGAATTTGTTAAAACGAATCAAATGAGCCCAAACTCGATGGGGTTGCGTCGTTTAATTGCGGAGTTCCGATGACCACCTTCCAGCTCCATCATCAGACGTTGGTTACCATATGGTGTCATAGTACTTGTTAAAACGAATCAAATGAGCCCAAACTCGATGGGCTTGCGTCGTTTAATTGCGGAGTTCCGATGGCCATCTTCCAGCTCCATCATCAGACCCTGGTTACCATATGGTATCATAGAACTTGTTAAAATGAATCAAATGAGCCCAAACTCAGTGGAGTTGCGTCGTTTAATTGCGGAGTTCCGATAGCCACCTTCCAGCTCCATCATCAAATCATCTCTATATCATAATAATATTGCATTGCCATTCAATTTACATATGCATGCAAAATTTCAACTTAACCGGAAACCGGACAGTTGATCAAATTGAATTTGCAATTTTTAATTACAGATACAGAATGGGACAGGCGAAACTAAATAAAAGCTTGTAATTGAAAACCCCCGACAGAAAAACCTACATTCCATTTAAAACGTAAAAAAAATCTAATTTGAATTTTTCACTCACGATTAAGTAATAGATATTCCCTTTGCGTGCTCTTTCATTTGACACCCCGCTAGAATATATATGGAGATATTCGGTTATGATTCCCCATTTTAACACCCCACAACTTTGAAAATACCAGATTTTGAGAGATTTTAATTTGTTATGTTTAGTTTTCCTACCTAGTCGTAAAGAGTATATGAGATAATTAACGTTAAACATCTACAAGGTTTGCGGACCACCCTTCCGTGCAAAAATAGCAAAATTTAATTGTTAGTTTTAATTTTTTCATCAATCGATTGAAAAAAATAATTGCAATAATTTAATCGCGATCTGCAATTGATGTGCATTAGTTTAAATAATTTAATTGAAACGCGCGATTAATGGTTAATTGCAATTGATTCAAATTCAATTAATTTAATTGCAATTAATTTTTTAGTCGATTGATTAGTTCAATTAAAAGTTAATTGATTGATGCCCAACTCTGCTACATAGTATATCACTATTCACTAAAAAAACTTAAAGTAAATTCCTATTCCAACTAAAAGAACTTAAATCACTAAAAAGTATGAAATAAAAAATGAAATACAAAAAAATCAAATAAAAAAAAATGAAAAACAAAAAAATCAAATTAAAAACAAAACAAAAATTCTTAAGTACTTTAACTATATTTTTTTATGTAAAAAGGAACCGCCTTCAAAAAACCAACTGAAAAGAAAAAAATAATTTTTATTATGAATACCTGTATTTCAATTTTGCACAAGCAAAATCATGTATATAATCAATCAATCAACAAATAAGAATATAAATTAATAATTAACGGTTATATGTAAGTATTACTTCTACTTTTTGAAGTCGGTGCCAAACCAACAAAACCAAAATATTTATAGGTAAGTATGACATATGCTGTTGGGGGGGGGGGGCGTACTCCACCCGAGCGGAGCCATTAATAATAATAAACCAGCGTTCTTCTTTGTCTTGAAAATTTGTTTGGCACCGATTTCAAAAAGTAGAAGTAATACTTACATATAACCGTTAATTATTAATTTATATTCTTATTTGTTGATTGATTGATTATATACATGATTTTGCTTGTGCAAAATTGAAATACAGGTATTCATAATAAAAATTATTTTTTTCTTTTCAGTTGGTTTTTTGAAGGCGGTTCCTTTTTACATAAAAAAATATAGTTAAAGTACTTAAGAATTTTTGTTTTGTTTTTAATTTGATTTTTTTGTTTTTCATCTCTAATAGATTATATTTCCTCACAGGTAATTATTAAGGCATTTGGATTTTTTTTTTAAATTAAAGGCGTCAGTGTATACGTGTTTGTCAGTAATTAAAAAAACTTAAAGTGTTCGTCTAAACTGAGCTTACTCAAGCAACAAACTTTCAAATCACTTAGGAGTCTAATACGAAAGTTAAAATGACATGAAGATAACGAGTGATAAAAGGTAGTTGTCTCTCGACACTTGGTGCTCTGTTTAGCAGCATTGTGGGTAAGCGCCAGGTGTGGTGTGGTCACGTGGTGGTGCTCGTGAAATGTGAACTTCACTTGAGTCAACAATCAAGTGATAGACGAAGGACGTAGTCTGTTCTAATTGGCGTGCCATTAAGAGCCCGTAGTGGACTGTAGGAATATGAACCAGAGATCAGCTGATGAGGAAGTGTGTGCTACACTCTCGGGCGACACTTTAATTGCAAGTTGCTCGCGACGCCCTCTAACTACTGCGAACGAGGTGATCCTCTCTCACCCCCCCCCCCGTGCCCCCCGTGCCCCCGCGGCCCGCTGAGCGTCTCCGGCGGCGGTGATCGGAACTGCGCTATTAGATCACTGGCGGAGGGCGCGCTCCGGAAGGAAGGAACTCGACAAATTAGGGCCGCAGCCGCCGCTACGCCGCGCTACACTGCTGCTACGCCGAGCTACGACAACGCTATGCTGCTACGATATATGCCGACGTTGAGTGTGTAAATGCTGCCGACAAACTTTAGCCACACTTCCGAATCATGTCGCTTGCTTAAGGTTGAGTGTCAGCTGTGAATGACCCGGGAGGACACTGGTTCGATCTCTGAATGTTTTTTTGTTTTGCGTTTAAATGTTTCTATGGCTCCGGATATAAGACTTGTGTCTTGAGATTAGGTCGCGATTATGTAAGTATCTACAACAGCCTACACACGTCCCACTGCTGGACACTGGCCTCCTATGTCCTCCTGATTTCGAAAAGGCCACTGGGTCTAGTGTGCGTTAATGAATTAACAAGATCACCGAACGATCACATACTAGTACATAGTCCAGACCTCACACTAAGATCCGAGTTTTGTTTCGGTATTAGATACTACGAGAGACTTTTTGCTCTTACAAACACGCAGACCCGATACAAAGATATCTGTGGATCACACAAACATTTGTCTCAGTGTGGGGATCGAACTGGCGGCCTTTCGTTTTGCAAGCTGGTGTGTAGCCAATTGCGCCACGGAGTTGTCAATCTATGTATCTGTTGAGTGCATCTGTTTCAAGAGTTTACCATGTATTAAGCTCGCGATAAAGCTGCTTGCGACCAATTGAAAAACACAGAGAGACGCCATGTACCGGATAAACAATGGCTTCGAGTCCCCGTTGGTGGACAAGTGCACAGGTGGAGTGATCTTCACATTCTTCACTTGCGCCGTGCTACCGTGCTGCGGGGCGAGGGGTAGTGCCGGGCGCGCGGGGGGAGGGGGTGCGCCAGTTGGAACGGTAATGGATCGCTAATGCACGTTTTGTGGCGCTACTTACCACTCATTGTTTAAAATCGATTCTCAAAACGAGTCGCGACTCTCGACGTACAGCATTGAAAGGTTTCGCATTAGCGGCCGCTCAACGAGCTGCTCGCGAGACGCACCGCCGCGCCGCGCCGGGAGACACAGTGCCGCACCGTGTGTCGCACCGTGTGGCGCAGTGTATGAGGGCGCCGACACGGAGCGCGCAGCTGGAACACGCGCGTGTGTCGCCGCCGACACAATGGAGCGCGCCATTAACCACTCAATACACAACATTATTTGGTTATCGATGTATTTCCCATTCCGGAGCACGACGTAATCGACCCGCGCTCGAGTTCCAGCGATACACTCATTACAATAATCTGCGCCGAGCATTACTCAACCACGGCTGGTACACGGTTGTGTTCTAATGAATTTACATATTATATCTTAGTCATATCGTAGATTTGCCCAAGCAGTTCATGAAATAGTTGCATTTTATGATATGGGTAACTCAATTTGACCAGATCATTAAATCGTCTTGATTTCATGACTTTGTCATCCACGTTTAGCCGAATCGTATAAGATACTTATGGAGTTCATAAAATACTTTTAAAAAATTCAGGAATCGGCCTAACAGTTTACTTTGCATGACTGGATGGTAGAGACCATAATGACAATCCATGCAGCTTTCTCAGTTATGTTATAGAAAGCAGAAGGTAATGTAGATATGCTTGAGCAACAGGCGGTGGAACACGCTATCTGTACGCTATTGCTAAAGCACGAAACAATTACCAATGTTAGTATGTATCCCAATGCGGATCTCTCGCCGCTGCACTCCATCCAACACATCAAAGAGGTCTTTGGCACCCTCAATGTCCGCCAGAAGCATGAGAATCTGTTTATCCTGGAAAATGTATTCCCGTGGGATAAACATTAAATAGTTCTGTCAAAATTTTACTTTTTTTGGCACTTGGGAAACGCATTATGCATAGATTTACTTATTATCCTTCTGCACTCAACTAGAGTCTAAGCAGACGGAGTCGCGGGCAAAAGCTAATAGATAAATAAAGTATAAAACTTCTTTTGACAGTCAGGAAATAAACCATAGCACTCAGTATTAACCGAACCAAAATCATAATTTAATCACAAGTAAAGATGTTTACCGGCCAACGAACTGGGCACGGGCCGACTTGTAGAAGGAGTTCGAACTCAAATAAACTTTGCGGTTCCCATGTGAGGTGAGCGACGTGCACACACTGACAAAGGCCGCGGATACGATTCCTTACTCGGACAAACAGTTGTTCAATTTTTTGTTAGGTAAATCATAATAGCAGTCAGTTTACTAAATTATCAGTAAAATATTTTTTTTTAATGACGCCTGTAACCCTACCTACCAGTGCACTACGGTATCAATGAGTCAACAGCAATTCTTAATAAAACAAGTAACTTAAAAGAGATGGCGCTAAATTATATTATAGGACATACAAAAATAGTTATCAGGGTAACTATAAACCAAAGTAAAAACATGCAGATGGACACTGTATTAATAGCATCAAGATAGATAAAATGTATATATTACTAATATTGTCTACAAGACATTGCTAAAACTTCTTTATAATTGTTCGTAAGTTCAACGCCATCTAGTGAAGATAGAAGTATAGCTGTTAAATGCCAGATTTTTATCTTACTTGAATCGTCAGAAGTATAGATACTAGATAGTCCAATCATTTTAGTTATTACCCCAATCTGCGGAATAATTACTAGTGGGCAGAATTTTTTAGCTAAATTACAGTGTTGTAATACAGATGTACAAACAAGACTTTAATATTGTGACGACTCAAAAAGTTTATTTATTTATTTACTAGCTTTTGCTCGCGACTCCGTCCGCGTAGACTACAGGGTTGAGTTCAGAAGGAAAATAAGTTGTAGTCTATTTTACTTCTCAGAGTCCTATTTATGTCCATACCAAAAACATACAATTCAGTCAAAATGTTCAAACGTGAAACCGTAACGCGCCTTATGCATCATTACTGCGCGCTTGATCAATATTTTAAAACTGCAATATCTTCTAAGATACTCAGTGAAATCAAATGATGTTAAGGGCAATTTTATTTAAAAATAAATACTTGTAATGAATAACGTATTTATTTGGATAAGGATTAATATCATATTTATAAAAACACCTTCACAAATAAAACTTAATTTTAAAATAAATTTGGTTAGGATAAAAAACGTTATAGTGAGCCAACCTTAAAAAATAGACATATGCTGTCGCGGACTTTTTTTTTAGAACTTTTAAAGAGGAATATTTCTCTCAAACATTATTTTAGCGAAACTTTAACCGCAGCGCACGCAGCGGAAGCTCACAAAAAGGAAAAAAATCTCCCCGATTTTGAAACATTCTTTATTGCTGCTCCGCTCCTATTCGTCGTAGCGTGATGATATATAGCCTATAACTGAAACAAGACTACTAAAAAACAAGAACAAGAAACTAAAAAACAAGAAAAGAAAAGAAGCGTTAGGTTAACCTTAGGTTAGGTTAGGTAAATTTTTTTTTCATGAGAAAAAAAAAGTCATATACAGCTTTCCCCTTGAGAAAAAGAAAAAAAACAAGCGTTTGGTTTGCGTTAGGTTACGTTGGGTTTATTTTTTTCAGGAAAAAAAAGGCATTATATACAGCTTTCCCCTCAAAAACAAGAAAAGAAAACAAGCGTTTGGTTTGCGTTCGGTTACGTTGGGTTTATTTTTTTCCGGAAAAAAAAGGCATTATATACAGCTTTCCCCTAAAAACCAAGAAAAGAAAAGAAGCGTTGGGTTTATCTTAGGTTAGGTTAGGTTAATTTTTTTTTTCATGTGAAAAAAAGGTCATATACAGCTTTCCCCTTGAGAAAAAGAAAAAAAACAAGCGTTTGGTTTGCCTTAGGTTACCTTGGGTTTTTTTTTTCAGGAAAAAAAAAGGCATTATATAAAGCTTTCCCCTCGAGAAGAAGAAAAGAAAAGAAGCATTGGATTTGCGCTAGTTTACGTTGGTTTTTTTTTCAGAAAAAAAAGGCATTATATACAGCTTTCCCCTAAAAACCAGGAAAAGAATAGAAGCGTTGGGTTTATCTAAGGTTAGGTTAGGTTAATTTTTTTTTTCATGAGAAAAAAAAGGTCATATACAGCTATCCCCTTGAGAAAAAGAAAAAAAACAAGCGTTTGGTTTGCGTTCGGTTACGTTGGGTTTTTTTTTTTCAGGAAAAAAATGGTATTATGTACAGCTTTCCCCTCAAAAACAAGAAAAGAAAAGAAGTGTTGGGATTATCTAAGGTTAGGTTAGGTTAGGTAAATTTTTTTTTTCATGAGAAAAAAAAGGTCATATACAGCTATCCCCTTGAGAAAAAGAAAAAAAACAAGCGTTTGGTTTGCGTTCGGTTACGTTGGGTTTTTTTTCAGAAAAAAAAGGCATTATATGCAGCTTTTCCCTAAAAACCAAGAAAAGAAAAGAAGCGTTGGGTTAATCTTAGGTTAGGTTAGGTTTTTTTTTCAGGAGAAAAAAAGCCATATACAGCTTACCCCTCGAGAAGAAGAAAAGAAAAGAAGCATTGGATTTGCGCTAGTTTACGTTGGGTTTTTTTTTCTGGAAAAAAAAAGGCATTATATACAGCTTTCCCCTAAAAGCCAAGAAAAGAAAAGAAGCGTTGGGTTTATCTAAGGTTAGGTTAGGTTAACTTTTTTTCATGAGAAAAAAACGGTCATATGCAGCTTTCCCTTTGAGAAAAAGAAAAAAAACAAGCGTTTGGTTTACGTTCGGTTACGTTGGGTTTTTTTTTCAGGAAAAAAAAGGCATTATATACAGCTTTCCACTCAACAACAAGAAAAGAAAAGAAGCGTTGGGTTAATCTTAGGTTAGGTTAGGTTTTTTTTTCAGGAGAAAAAAAGCCATATACAGCTTACTCCTCGAGAAGAAGAAAAGAAAAGAAGCATTGGATTTGCGCTAGTTTACGTTGGGTTTTTTTTTCTAGAAAAAAAAAGGCATTATATACAGCTTTCCCCTAAAAGCCAAGAAAAGAAAAGAAGCGTTGGGTTTATCTAAGGTTAGGTTAGGTTAACTTTTTTTCATGAGAAAAAAACGGTCATATGCAGCTTTCCCTTTGAGAAAAAGAAAAAAAACAAGCGTTTGGTTTACGTTCGGTTACGTTGGGTTTTTTTTTCAGGAAAAAAAAGGCATTATATACAGCTTTCCACTCAACAACAAGAAAAGAAAAGAAGCGTTGGGTTAATCTTAGGTTAGGTAAGGTAAATTTTTTTTTTCATGAGAAAAATAACGGTCATATGCAGCTTTCCCTTTGAGAAAAAGAAAAAAAAGAAGCGTTGGGTTTGCGTTAGGTTACGTTGGGTTTTTTTTTCAGGAGAAAAAAAGCCATATACAGCTTTTCCCTAAAAACCAAGAAAAGAAAAGAAGCGTTGGGTTAATCTTAGGTTAGGTTAGGTTTTTTTTCAGGAGAAAAAAAGCCATATACAGCTTACCCCTCGAGAAGAAGAAAAGAAAAGAAGCATTGGATTTGCGCTAGTTTAAGTTGGGTTTTTTTTTTTCAGGAAAAAAAAGGCATTATATACAGCTTTCCCCTTAAAACCAAGAAAAGAAAAGAAAAGTTGAGTTTATCTAAGGTTAGGTTAGGTTAACTTTTTTTTCATGATAAAAAAACGGTCATATGCAGCTTTCCCTTTGAGAAAAAGAAAAAAAACAAGCGTTTGGTTTGCGTTCGGTTACGTTGGGTTTTTTTTTCAGGAAAAAAAGGCATTATATACTGCTTTCCCCTCAAAAACAAGAAAAGAAAACAAGCGTTGAGTTTATCTAAGGTTAGGTTAAGTTAACTTTTTTTTCATGAGAAAAAAACGGTCATATGCAGCTTTCCCTTTGAGAAAAAGAAAAAAAACAAGCATTTGGTTTGCGTTCGGTTACGTTGGGTTTTTTTTTTTCAGGAAAAAAATGGTATTATGTACAGCTTTCCCCTCAAAAACTAGACAAGAAAAGAAGTGTTGGGATTATCTAAGGTTAGGTTAGGTTAGGTAATTTTTTTTTTCATGAGAAAAAAAAGGTCATATACAGCTATCCCCTTGAGAAAAAGAAAAAAAACAAGCGTTTGGTTTGCGTTCGGTTACGTTGGGTTTTTTTTTTTCAGAAAAAAAAGGCATTATATACAGCTTTCCCCTCAAAAACAAGAAAAGAAAAGAAGCGTTGGGTTTGCGTAAGGTTACGTTGGGTTTTTTTTTTCAGGAGAAAAAAAGCCATATACAGCTTTTCCCTAAAAACCAAGAAAAGAAAAGAAGCGTTGGGTTAATCTTAGGTTAGGTTAGGTTTTTTTTTCAGGAGAAAAAAAGCCATATACAGCTTACCCCTCGAGAAGAAGAAAAGAAAAGAAGCATTGGATTTGCGCTAGTTTACGTTGGGTTTTTTTTTTTCAGGAAAAAAAAGGCATTATATACAGCTTTCCCCTTAAAACCAAGAAAAGAAAAGAAGAGTTGAGTTTATCTAAGGTTAGGTTAGGTTAACTTTTTTTTCATGAGAAAAAAACGGTCATATGCAGCTTTCCCTTTGAGAAAAAGAAAAAAAACAAGCGTTTGGTTTGCGTTCGGTTACGTTGGGTTTTTTTTTTTCAGGAAAAAAATGGTATTATGTACAGCTTTCCCCTCAAAAACAAGAAAAGAAAAGAAGTGTTGGGATTATCTAAGGTTAGGTTAGGTTAGGTAAATTTTTTTTTTCATGAGAAAAAAGGTCATATACAGCTATCCCCTTGAGAAAAAGAAAAAAAACAAGCGTTTGGTTTGCGTTCGGTTACGTTGGGTTTTTTTTTCAGGAAAAAAAAGGCATTATATACAGCTTTCCCCTCAACAACAAGAAAAGAAAAGAAGCGTTGGGTTAATCTTAGGTTAGGTTAGGTTAATTTTTTTTTTCATGAGAAAAAAAACGGTCATATATAGCTTTCCCCTTGAGAAAAAGAAAAAAACAAGCGTTTGGTTTGCGTTCGGTTACGTTGGGTTTTTTTTTTTTTCAGGAAAGAAAAAGGCATTATATACAGCTTTCCCCTAAAAACCAAGAAATGAAAAGAAGCGTTGAGTTTGCGTTAGGTTAGGTTAGGTTAGGTTAGGTTAGGTTAGGTTAGGTTAGGTTAGGTTAGGTTAGGTTAGGTTAGGTTAGGTTAGGTTAGGTTAGGTTAGGTTAGGTTAGGTTAGGTTAGGTTAGGTTAGGTTAGGTTAGGTTAGGTTAGGTTAGGTTAGGTTTTTTTTTTTTTTTTTTTTTTTTTTTTTTTTTTTTTTTTTTTTTTTTTTCCAGTGTTTCTCTGTGGGGGTAATGTATGTTTCACTGTGAAGTGTCGTGATATATGTGACTGTGTGCTGGCAAGGAGACGAGGCCTCGCTATTGGATACGATAGCCTGTCCCTTGCCAGTTTGTGTATCATACATTAGAGTAATGTGGTGTGTGAGAGTGTGTGTGTATGTGTGGTGAGTCCAGTCAGGTGGTGTACAGTTTGGTTTCTTATTCACTAAAATAAATTTTACACGGGATTGAAATAAATGTAGACAATTAAAATTTTTGGAATAAAATAATGGTAAACTAAAGACTAGACTTACAAAATAAAGGAAAAAGTGGATATAAACAAAACAATGTGACAAAAGTGATGACAGTCGCAGTCATTGAAGCAGAAATGTAAATCTTAAACTATTACAAAACAAAAATAAAGATTGAGAACAAAATTATAATGACAAACAAGTTGAAAACAAATTAATTACTTATAACAAAAGATTTTGTAAACTTAGTACGGGGTTCGCGGGCGCGCAGGCCACCGCTTCCCCTCGCGGTGTCCACACGACCCGCATTAAACGAAAAGTAGACTAATGTACAAATTTTTAAACTAATTACAATAATAGTTACAAGTAGAATAAGAGATAAAAACAAGAATAAAAGATAATTTTAAAAACTATAATGATACAATACTATGAAAAGTGAACATGTTAACAGATTTTAATAAACACACGTTAATAAGAACGAATAAAATAAAAGCACAAGTTTGCATTGTTATTGATACAAAATAAGTAGAACATTACACAAAATAAGGATAAAAGAACATCTTAGAACTATGGTAAAACAAAATTAGGAATATAAACAGACAAATTGACAAAATTAGAAATATAAAGAAAAAAGACAGAGTTAGATTGTGTAAAATAAAATAAAAAGTTGCTAATCAACCTCAGGGTCCAGCCGGGTTGTTGTTGGTGGCGTTAAAATCCTTCAACGAACTCAGGATGGAGTCGACTAGCTCCAGATAAGAGGCAAAAGCCTTCTCCTTCCCTTTCGCTAGGAGATCACTGATCTTATACGGTTCGACACCCCAGCGTCCGCAGACCATCTCATGCGAGTACCGCGCCGTGGCGAACCGCGGGCAATCCTCGAAGAGGTGGTCCAGGCTTTGGCTGGTCCTGTCGTCGCAAGGGCAGTGGTCATCCGGAGTAATGTGGAACCGATGGAGGTATGCCTTATGTTAACCATGACCGGTGAGGACCTGAGTGAGGTGGAAGCTGGGTTCGGTCGCCTTCCAAAGCCTACGGATGTCTCCGAGACTCGGGAAGAGCGACCGAGTATGTTGGCCTTGTTCAGCAGTACAGTAACGCGACTGCCAGGCGTCCATGGAGGAGCTACGTACTTTAAATTTAACAAAGCTAATCGGGAAATTGGCGTAGTCGGGGGCTTTATGAAGGTCGCAGGCCGAATTGGCTGCGCTGTCTGCGAGTTCATTGCCGTGAATGCCAATGTGACTCTTGACCCATGACAGTCGCAACGATCCCACCTCCCGATAGTCCCATAATACGCGATGTATCTGGGACACCAGAGGGTGGGTGTTGCTCCTGTTCTGGATTGCCATAATTGACGACATAGAGTCGCTAAAAATGACAACGTCAGTGTACCTGTGGTCAAGAGCCCATTGGCATGCACGGAGGATGGCAAGTAGCTCCGCCTGGAATACCGTACAGCAGTCGTGTAACTTAAACTTCTTGGTGGTTGTGATCTTCCCGCCGGGGTCGAAGCACACAAAAGCGGCCCCCACCTTGTCGTCATCCTGCTTACTCCCGTCGGTGAATATTTGATAAGTGTTAGCGCAGACCGCACCGTTGACCTCCTCCTGGTTACAGGAGGTTTTCAACTGAAAAGTGATGCGGTCCGCAGGGTGTAATAACTGATGGATGGGTGTGGGGATCTCGAGGCGGATGTCCTCGGGAAGGAATTGGGTGGTCCCGGAAAGTCGTGTGCTCTCGGCTTGACGAACCTCCTGGATCCTAAGATCCAAGGGGGTGAACTGGGCCAGAGCGAGGGCAGCATTGGTGGAGACTGTGCGGAAGGCCCTTATGGCCTTGATAGCAAATCCGCGTTGTACGCTAGCGAGGAGTTTCCTCGCGTACTTTTTCTCGACCACTTGCCCCCATACACCAGCGGCGTAGGTGATGGTCGGCTCAATCACGTGCTTATAAATTGTGCTGATGTTCTCTGTATGCATCCCCCAGGTGGGTTTTGCATACAGAGACAGCTTCTTAAACACGCGTTGAGCCTTGCCGATGGCGTGGAGCAAGTGGTCGCGAAAAGTCAGTCTCTCATCCAATACTACCCCTAGGAGCTTAATGTTCCTGGCGAAGGCGATCGGATGCCCGTCCATGGCAAGCCTTGCAAGCTTAGCCCCGGGAGTGAACGCGATGGCCTGGGTTTTGGCCGCGCCAAACGTGAGTTTGACGCTCCTCCCCCAGTCCGCGATCTCTCCCAGGACTTTATTGGCGGTTTCCGCAAGTGTGCTCACATCTCCAGCGGAGACAATGAGCAACACGTCGTCCGCGTAAGCTTGCAAGTGACATCCAGGAGGCAGCGACCGATCCAGGAGCTCGTCAAGAATTATGTTCCAGAGCACGGGCCCACAAGTGGACCCTTGAATGCACCCTTTGGACATACTCTTGGTGACTCTAGCCCCCGCATGATCCAGAGTGACGCTACGTTCAGCGATGTAGCTGAGTATGAGCCCAAAGATGTTAGATGGGCACTCAGTCACTCTGAGTCGATGCAGGAGCGCGGGCCACCAAGCGTTGTCAAAGGCCGCTTTGATGTCTAGGGACACCGCAGCGACAAGGTGCTTCCGTGCTCTGGCCCCCTCGACAAACTCCAGGGCGGTGCGTAGGGCAGCAGTGGTGTTAGTTTGCTCCCTAAAGCCAAACTGATGGGCGTTGGCTTTGCCTATCCTGGATGCCCTGTAGGTGACTCTTTTTATAAAGAGCCGCTCTAACAACTTGCCAAAAACGGGCAGCAGACCGATAGGCCGGAACGCTCCCATGGTGGTATAATCCGACTTGCCGGGTTTGGGAATGATTTTGACGTAGGCCTTCTTCCACTGCCGCGGGAAGTGCCCGAGGGCTAGGCATCTGTTCATAACAGATGTCAGCAACCCCGGGTACTGTTTGGCAAACTTCAGACAAATGTCTGAGGTCAAGCCATCCAGTCCTGGAGCCTTCTTGGGGTTCATAGACCCCAAGTGCTCCAGCACTTCCTCGGCAGTGAAAGGAGGATCCTCGGGAGTATCAGGATGGATGTTGGAGAGGTTTCTTAGGTAGTGGTGGTTGGGCTCGGTGTCCGGGCCGTCGTCGGGGTAGAAATGGTGCAGCAGAGCTGCGGCCGTTTCTTCCCCTTCTTCGGTGAACCGGTCACCGAGCTTTAGTGTAACAGGAGGGCGTCTAGGTGTGGTGTCTTTGAGAAGTCTGTTAGTGAGCGACCACACGTTCTCCCTGGTCTGGAGCTTGCAAAACTCCCTGAAATTCTGTGTTGAGGCGGTCTTAATTTCTTGCGCGTAAAGCGCCTTTAGCGCTCGAAATTCCTCAACCAGGGAGTCCGGCGGACGCCCGCGCCTAGCGGCTGTGTGTAAGCGCCGGTGTAGCAGGATGACTTCTCGCTTTCGCGCCCCCAGTGCGTCGGTCCACCAGGGCGGTCGGTACTTACCTCCGCCCTGTTTAACCGGCATGGAGTCGCGACAAGCGGTGTGTATTATGTGCGTGATCTCATCAATGAGGGCCTCGAGTTCCTCATGATTGAGAGTGTTTATATCCCTTTCCAGTACATCGGACTCGACAAAGGTGGTATGTAGCGAGTCCGCAAAGCAACCCCAGTGAGCTTTGTCGCTTTTGTACCGGAAAGTGGAGGTGTTGGTGGTGTGTGTGGTGTGCCCGGTATCTCCGGTCACGACGCGAAACACTACGGCATTGTGTTGT